>JAVSCE010005989.1:0-11403 GCA_032199065.1 Smutsia gigantea | reverse complement strand
ATAAAAATCATTAACATGCTCATGGAGGTATGCAAAGATATTCAAGAACTCAGGAATGAATTCCGGTCAGAGATCCAATCATTGAAGAGCACAATGGATGGTATTAAAAGCAGATTGGATACAGTGGAGGAGACAATAAATGAAATAGAAACTATAGAAGAGAAATACAAAGAAGCTGAGGCACAGAGAGAAAAAAGGATCTCTAAGAATGAAAGAATATTGAGAGAACAGTATGACAAATCCAAGCGGAACAATATTCGCATTATAGGGGTACCAGAAGAAGAGAGAGAAAAAGGGATAGAAAGTGTCTTTGAGGAGGTAATTGCTGAAAAAATTCCCAATCTGGGGATGGAGATAGTCTCTCAGGCCATGGAGGTGGGCAGATATCAGAACATAAGGGACCCAAGGAAGACAACACCAAGACATATAGTAATTGAAATGGCAAAGATCAAAGATAAGGACAGACTATTAAAAGCAGCCAGAGAGAGAAATAAGATCACATACAAAGGAAAGCCCATCAGGCTATCATCAGACTTCTCAGCAGAAACCTTACAGGCCAGAAGGGAGTGGCATGATGTATTTAATGCAATGAAGCAGAAGGGCCTGGAACCAAGATTACTTTATGGGGCAAGATTATCATTTAAATTTGAAGGAGGATTTAACAATTTCCAGATAAGCAAAAGCTGAGAGAAATTACCTCCCACAAACCATCTCTACAGTGTATTTTGGAGGGATTGCTATAGATGGAAGTGTTCCTAAGGTTTAACAGCTGTCAACAGAGGTAATAAAACCACAGTAAAGAAAGTAGCACAGCTAATTACTAAGCAAATGCAAAAATTAAAATAACTATCTCCAAAGTCAATCAAGGGACAAAGAGTACAGAATATGATACCTAATATATAAAGAATGGTGGAGGAAGAAAAAAAAAAGATCTTTAGATTATGTTTGTAACAGCATATTAAGTGAGTTAAGTTAGACTCTTAGATAGTAAGGAAGTTAACTTGGAACCTTTGGTAACCATGAATCTAAAGCCTGCAATGGCAATAAGTACATACCTATCGACAATCACCCTAAATGTAAATGGACTCAATGAACCAATCAAAAGACATAGTGTCACTGAATGGACAAAAATACAAGACCCATCTATATGCTGCCTACAGAGATTCACTTTAAACCCAAAGACATACAAAGACTAAAAGTGAAGGGATGAAAAAAGATATATCATGCAACAAATACAGGGAAAAAAGCAGGAGTTGCAGTACTTGTATCAGACAAAATAGACTTCAAAACAAAGTCACAAGAGACAAAGAAGGACATTACGTAATGATAAAAGGGTCAATCCAACAAGAAGATACAACCATTACAAATATCTATGCACCCAACACAGGAGCACCTACATATGTGAAACAAATACTAACAGAATTAAAAGGAGAAATAGAATGCAATTCATTCATTCTAGGAGACTTCAACACACCACTCACTCTGAAGGACAGATCAACCAGACAGAAAATAAGTAAGGAGACAGAGGCACTGACCAACACATTAGAACATATGGACCTAACAGACACCTACAGAACTCTATACCCAAAAGCAGCAGAATACACATTCTTCTCAAGTGCACATGGAACATTTTCAAGAATAGATCATATACTAGGCCACAAAAAGAGCCTCAGTAAATTCAAAAAGATTGAAATTGTACCAGCCAGTTTCTCAGACCACAAAGGTATGAAACTAGAAATAAGTTACGCAAAGAAAATGAAAAATCGCACAAACACATGGAGGCTTCACAACATGTTCGTAAATAACCAATGGGTCAATGACCAAATAAAAACAGAGATCAAGCAATATGTAGAGACAAATGACTACAATAATTCAACACCGCAAAATCTGTGGGATGCAGCGAAGGCCGTGCTAAGAGGAAAGTATATTGCAATAAAGGCCTACCTCAGGAAAGAAGAACAATCCCAAATGAGCAGTCTAAACTCACAATTAACAAAACTAGAAAAAGAAGAACAAATAAGGCCCAAAGCCAGTAGAAGGAGGGACATGATAAAGATCACAGCAGAAATAAATAAAATTGTGAAGAATAAAATAGAATCAATGAAAGCAGGAACTGGTTCTTCAAGAAAATAAACAAAGTAGATAAACCCCTAGCCAGACTTATCAAGAAAAAAAGAGAGTCTACAGAATCAGAAATGAGAAAGGAAAAATCACGATGGACACCACAGAAATACAAAGAACTATTAGAGAATACTATGAAAAATTATATGTTAACAAAATGGATAACCTAGAAAAAATGGACAAATTTCTAGAAAAATACAACCTTCCAAGGCTGACCCAGGTAGAAACAGAAAATCTGAACAGATCAATTACCAGAAATGATATTGAACTGGTAATCAAAAACCTATCTAAGTACAAAATGCCTGTACCAGATGGCTTCACCGCTGAATTTTATCAAACATTTAGTGAAGTCCTAATACCCATCCTCCTTAAAGTTTTCCAAAGAGTAGAAGAAGAGGGAATACTTCCAAACTCATTCTATGAGGCCAGGATCACTCTAATACCAAAACCAAGCAAAGACACCACAAAAAAAGAAAATTACAGACCAATATCCCTGATGAACATAAATGCAAAAATACTCAACAAAATATTAGCAAACCAAATTTAAAAATACATCAAAAAAAATCATCCATCATGATCAAGTAGGATTTATTCCAGGGATGCAAGGATGGTACAACATTAAAATCCATCAACATTATCCACCACATCAACAAAAAGAAGGACAAAACCCACATGATCATCTCCATAGATGCTGAAAAAGAAATCGACAAAATTCAACATCCATTCATGATAAAAACTCTCTCAACAAAATGGGTATAGAGGTCAAGTACCTCAACATAATAAAGGCCATATATGACAAACCCACAGCCAACATTATACTTAACAGCGAGAAGCTGAAAGCTTTTCCTTTAAGATCGGGAACAAGCCAAGGATGCCCACTCTCCCCACTTCTATTGAACACAGTACTGGAGGTCCTAGCCATGGCAATCTGACAACACAAACAAATAAAAGGCATCCAGATTGGTAAGGAAGAACTTAAATTGTCCCTGTTTGCAGATGACATGATATTGTAAATAAAAAACCCTAAAGAATGCACTCCAAAATTACTAGATCTGATATCACAATTGAGCAAAGTTGCAGGATACAAAATTAATACGCAGAAATCTGTAGCATTCCTATACACTAACAATGAACTAGAAGAGAGAGAAATCAGGAAAACATTCACAGTTTCATCAAAAAGAATAAAATACCTAGGAATAAACCTAACCAAAGAAATGAAAGACCTATACTCTGAAAACTACCAGACACTCATGAGAGAAATTAAAGAAGATACCAATAAATGGAAACACATCCTGTGCTCATGGATAGGAAGAATTAATATTGTCAAAATGGCCATCCTGCCTAAAGCAATCTACAGATTCAATGCAATCCCCATCAAAATACCAACAGCATTTTTCAACGAACTAGAGAAAATCGTTCTAAAATTCATATGGAACCAAAAAGACCCCAAATAGCCAAAGCAATCCTGAAAAGGAAGAATAAAGCTGGGGGGATTATGCTCCCCAACTTAAAGTTCTACAACAAAGCCACAGTACTCAAGACAATTTGGTACTGGCACAAGAACAGACCCATAGACCAATGGAACAGACTAGAGAGCTCTGATATAAACCCAACTACATATGGTCAATTAATATATGATAAAGGAGCCATGGACATACAATGGGGAAATGACAGCCCCTTCAACAGCTGGTGTTGGCAAAACTTGACAGCTACATGCAAGAGAATGAAACTGGATTATTGTTTAACCCCATGCACAAAAGTAAACTCAAAATGGATCAAGGACCTGAATGTAAGTCATGAAACCATAAAACTCTTAGAAGACAACCCAGGCAAAAATCTCCTGAACATAAATAAATAACCATGAGCAACTTCCTGAATGCATCTCCTCAAGCAAGGGAAAGAAAGCAAAAATGAACTCATGGGACTACATCAAACTAAAAGTTTCTGTATGAGAAAGGATACCATCAATAGAACAAAAAGGCATCCTACAGTATGGGAGAATATGTTTGTAAATGACATATACAACAAGGGGTTAACATCCACAATATACAAAGAACTTACACACCTCTACACCCAAAAATCAAATAACCCAATTAAAAAATGGGCAGAGGATATGAAGAGAGAGTGCTCCAAAGAAGAAATTTAGATGGCCAACAGACACATGAAAAGATGCTCCACATCACTAATCATCAGGGAAATGCAAATTAAAACCACAGTGATGTATCACCTCACACCAGTAAGGATGGCCAGCATCCAAAAGACTAAGAACAACAAATGCTGGCAAGGATGCGGAGAAAGGGGAACCCTCCTACACTGCTCGTGCGAATGTAATCTAGTTCAACCATTGTGGAAAGGAATATGGAGGTTCCTCAAAAAACTAAAAATAGAAATACCATTTGACGGGGGATTGGATTAAAGATGGTGGCGTGAGAGGTGAGACCGAGGCTTCCTCCTAAAACCTTATATAATATGAAAATAAAGCTACTACAACTACTCTTGAAAGCAACGGGAAAGAGGACAACAAGAAACTGCATACACCTGGAGCCAACAGCAGCCTTCACAGAAAAGGGTAAGGTACTAAAGCTGTGGTCCTGTGGGATACAAGCCCTTCCCCCACCCCAGCTCACCGGCAGGAGGAACAGGAACAGAGCAGGGACAGAGTGGAGATCTGGGACTGCTCAATACCTAACACTGGAGATCTGCTCTGGGAGCACAAACCTACATTACATGGTGCTTGCATGATACTCTTGTAATTAGGGGGTTGGAAAGCTAAGACAGGCAGAATTCCTGGAGAGACTAAGAATCCAGCTGCTTGTGAAAGCAGGGATCCATATCCAGCTGCTCCGGGACAAAAGAAAGGCGGGCAGTCTGAGAGACTTCCGAACAAAGAAGCCCTTAGCAAGAGGGCTGCTAAAGGGGCAAGGATTGCACAGAGCTTACTGCTCAGGAGAAAGGAGAGGCAGACAAAATTCTCCGGGTGCACTCTGCCCAACAGGTTGGGAGCTTTCACGGTCTTCAGGTGCTCCAGCTCCCTGGCTGCCTACACAACTCCGAGAACCCCTTCTGTGACAGGCAGACTAGAGCGCCTTTCTTCTGGCCAGCCCCACCGGGATTGCAAACCGGGAAATCCTTCCCTGGTGTTAGGCCAGACAGGGGGAAGATCTGTCTACAGCAACTAAAAACGCAAAGCACAGAGGCTTCTACCTGTGTGCTCAGCCCACTGGTTCAGGCAGTGGAGACAGGCATAGCAGCCAGGAACCAGCAAACAGCCCTTTCCTCCCCGGAGGCACCAATACCACTCCCCTACAATCCCCACATTGCTTCAGGGGCTGAGCAGCTCCAGAGAGTAGAGGTTCAGGGCACTAGAGGGCGCCATACACAAATATGAAACGCCAAAGGAAACTGGTCCAGAGTAAAATTATGAACACAAATCCTGAGAAAGATTTAAATGATATGGACCTTATGACGCTCCCTGAAAGGGAGTTCAAAATAAAAATCATTAACATGCTCATGGAGGTACAGAAAGATATTCAAGAACGCAGGAATGAATTCCAGTCAGAGACCCAATCACTGAGGAACACAATGGATGGTATTAAAAGCAGATTGGATACAGTGGAGGAGACAATAAATGAAATAGAAACTAGAGAAGAGGAATACAAAGAAGCTGAGGCACAGAGAGAAAAAAGGATCTCTAAGAATGAAAGAATATTGAGAGAACTGTGTGACCAATCTAAACGGAACAATATTCGCATGATAGAGGTACCAGCAGAAGAGAGAGAAAAAGGGATAGAAAGCATCTTTGAGGAGGTGAATGCTGAAAATTCCCCAATCTGGGGAAGGAGATAGTCTCTCAGGCCATGGAGGTGCATAGGTCTCCCAACACAAGGGACCCAAGGAAGACAACAGCAAGACATATATTAATTAAAATGGTAAAGATCAAGGATAAGGACAGACTATTAAAAGCAGCCAGAGAGAGAAATAGGATCACATACAAAGGAAAGCCCATCAGGCTATCATCAGACTTCTCAGCAGAAACCTTACAGGCCAGAAGGGAGTGGCATGATGTATTTAATGCAATGAAGCAGAAGGGCCTTGAACCAAGATTACTTTATCCAGCAAGATAATCATTTAAATTTGAAGGAGGAATTAAACAATTCCCAGATAAGCAAAAGCTGAGAGAATTTGCCTCCCACAAACCATCTCTACAGTATATTTTGAAGGGACTGCTATAGATGGAAGTGTTCCTACAGATTAATAGCTGTCACCAGAGCTAACAAAACCACAGTAAAGTAAATAGAACAGGTAATTACTAAGAAAATGCAAATTTAAATTAACTATTCCCAAAGTCAATCAAGGGATAGAGAAACAGTACAGAATATGATACCTAATATATAAAGAATGGAATAGACAGAAAAAGGAGGAAACCAACAAACAAACAAAAGGACCGTTAGATTGTGTTTGTAATAGCATATTTAGTTACTTGTTAGACTTTTAGATAGTAGGGAAGTTAACCTTGAACATTTCGTAACCATGAATCTGAAGCCTGCAATGCCAATAAGTACATACCTATCCATAATCCCCCTAAATGTAAATGGACTGAATGCACCAGTCAAAAGACATAGAGTCACTGAATGGATAAAAAAACAAGACCCATCTATATGCTGCCTTCAAGAGACTCACCTCAAATCAAAAGATATACACAGGCTAAAAGTGAAGGGATGGAAAAAGATATTTCATGCAAACAACAAAGAGAAAAAAGCAGGTGTTGCAGTACTTGTATCAGACAAAATAGACTTCCAAACGAAGAAAGTAGCAAAAGATAAAGAAGGACATTACATAATGATAAAGAGGTCAGTCCAACAAGAAGATATAACTATTATAAATATATATGCACCCAACACAGTAGCACCAGCATATGTGAGACAAATACTAACAGAATTAAAGGAGGAAATAGACAGCAATGCATTCATCTTAGGAGACTTCAACACACCACTCACTCCAGAGGACAGATCAACCAGACAGAAAATAAGTAAAGACACAGAGGCACTGAACAACACGCTAGAACAGATGGACCTAACAGACATCTACAGAACTCTGCACCCAAAAGCAGCAGGATACACATTCTTCTCAAGTGCACATGGAACATTTTCCAGAATAGACCACATACTAGGCCACAAAAAGAACCTCAGTAAAGTAAAAAATATTGAAATTCTACCAACCAACTTCTCAGATCACAAAGGTATAAAACTAGAAATAAATTTTAGAAAGAAATCAAAAAGGCTCACAAATACATGGAGACTTAACAACATTCACCTAACTAATCACTGGGTTAAAGACCAATCAAAACAGAAATGAAAGAATATACGGAGACTAATGACAACAACAACAACACAAAGCCACAACTTCTGTGGGACGCAGCAAAGGCAGTTCTAAGAGGAAAGTATATTGCAATCCAGGCCTATTTAAAGAAAGAAGAACATTTCCAAATGAATAGTCTAAAGACACAATTACTGAAATTGGAAAAAGAAGAACAAATGAGGCCCAAAGTCACCAGAAGGAGGGTCATAATAAAGATCAGAGAAGAAATAAATAAAATTGAGAAGAATAAAACAATAGAAAAAATCAATGAAACCAAGAGCTGGTTCTTTGAAAAATAAACAAAATAGATAAATCCCTAGCCAGACTCATTAAGAGAAAAAGAGAATCTACACACATAAACACAATCAGAAATGAGAAAGGAAAAATAACGACGGACCCCACAGAAATACAAAAAATTATGAGACTCTTATGAGAATCTATATGCTAACAAGCTGGAAAACATAGAAGAAATGGACGACGTCTTAGAAAAATACAACCTTCCAAGACTGACCAAGCAAGAAACAGAAAAACTAAACAGACAAATCACCAGCAATGAAATTGAATCAGTAATCAAAAAACTACCCAAGAACAAAATCCCCGGACCAGATGGATTTACCTCTGTATTCTACCAGACATATAGAGAAGAAATAACACCCATTCTCCTTAAAATTTTTCAAAAAATAGAAGAGGAGGGAATACTTCCAAACTCATTCTATGAAGCCAGCATCACTCTAATACCAAAACCTGGCAAGGACCTCACCAAAAAAGAAAATTACAGACCAATATCCCTGATGAACATATATGCAAAAATACTCAACAAAATATTAGCAAACCGAATCCAAAAATACATCAAGAGGATCATACACCATGATCAAGTGGGATTCACCCCAGGGATGCAAGGATGGTACAACATTCGAAAATCCATCAACATCATCCACCACATCAACAAAAAGAAGAACAAAAACCACATGCTCATCTCCGTAGATGCTGAAAAAGCATTTGACAAAATTCAGCATCCATTCCTGATTAAAACTCTCAACAAAATGGGTATAGACAGCAAGTACCTCAACATCATAAAGGCTATATATGACAAGCCCACAGCTAACATCATACTTAACACCGAGAAGCTGAAAGCTTTTCATTTAAGATCGGGAACAAGACAGGGATGCCCACTCTCTCCACTGTTATTCAACATAGTACTGGAGGTCCTAGCCACGGCAATCAGACAAAACAAAGACATACAAGGCATCCAGATTGCTAACGAAGAAGTCAAATTGTCACTATTTGCAAATGACATGATACTGTACATAAAAAACCCTAAAGACTCCACTCCAAAACTACTAGAACTAATATCTGAATTCAGCAAACTTGCAGCATACAAAATTAACACACAGAAATCAGTTGCTTTCCTATACACTAATGATGAACTAACAGAAAGAGAAATCAGAAAAACAATTCCATTCACAATTGCATCAAAAAGAATAAAATACCTAGGAATAAACCTAATGAAGGAAGTGAAAGACCTGTACTCTGAAAACTACAAGACACTCCTAAGAAAATTAAAGAGGACACTAACAAATGGAAATGCACCCCATGCTCTTGGCTAGGAAGAATAAATATTGTCAAAATGGCTATACTACCTAAAGCAATCTACAGATTCAATGCAATCCCTATCAAACTACCAACAGCTTTCTTCAATGAACTGGAACAAATAACTCTAAAATTCATATGGAACCACAAAAGACCCCGAATAGCCAAAGCAATCC
Source organism: Smutsia gigantea (assembly GCA_032199065.1). Lineage (NCBI taxonomy): Eukaryota > Metazoa > Chordata > Mammalia > Pholidota > Manidae > Smutsia > Smutsia gigantea. The sequence goes on along the minus strand of JAVSCE010005989.1, from coordinate 2,158 downwards.
TGAGAAGGAGGAATAAAATAGGGGGAATTACGCTCCCTGACTTCAAGCTCTACTACAAAGCCACAGTAATCAAGACAATTTGGCATTGGCACAAAAATAGACCCACAGACCAGTGGAACAGAATAGAAAATCCAAACATTAACCCAAACATATAGTCAATTAATATTTGATAAAGGAACCTTGGATATACAATGGGGAGATGACAGCCTCTTCAGCAGCTGGTGTTGGAAAAACTGGACAGCTACATGTAAGAGAATGAAACTGACTACTGTCTAGCCCCATACACAAAGGTAAACTCAAGGTGGATCAAAGACCTGAATGTAAGTCATGAAACCATAAAACTCTTAGAAAAAAACATAGGCCAAAATCTCTTGGACATAAACATGAGCAACTTCTTCATGAACATATCTCCCCGGCAAGGGAAACAAAAGCAAAAATGAACAAGTGGGACTATATCAAGCTGAAAAGCTTCTGTACAGCAAAGGACACCATCAGTAGAACAAAAAGACATCCTACAGTATGGGAGAATATATTCATATATGACGTATCTGATAAAGGGTTGACATCCAAAATATATAAAGAACTCATGCACCTTAACAAACAAAAAGCAAGTAATCCAATTAAGAAATGGGCAGAGACATAAATAGACACTTCTCTGAAGAAGAAATTCAGATGGCCAACAGGCACATGAAAAGATGCTCCACATCGCTAATCATCAGAGAAATGCAGATTAAAACCACAATGAGATATCACCTCACACCAGTGAGAATGGCCAACATCCAAAACACAAACAACAACAAATGTTGGGGAGGATGTGGAGAAAAGGGAACCCTCCTACACTGCTGGTGGGAATGCAAATTAGTTCAACCATTGTGGAAAGCAGTATGGAGGTTCCTCAAAAAACTCAAAATAGAAATACCATTTGACCCAGGAATCCCACTCCTAGGAATTTACCCTAAGAATGCAGCAGCCCAGTTTGAAAAAGACATGCACCCCTATGTTTATTGCAGCACTATTTACAATAGCCAAGAAATGGAAGCAACCTAAGTGTCCATCAGTAGATGAATGGATAAAGAAGATGTGGTACATATACACAATGGAATATTATTCAGCCATAAGAAGAAAAACAAATCCTACCATTTGCAACAACATGGATGGAGCTAGAGGGCATTATGCTCAGTGAAATAAGCCAAGCCGAAAAAGACAAGTATCAAATGATTTCACTCATATGTGGAGTATAAGAACAAAGAAAAAAACTGAAGGAACAAAACAGCAGCAGACTCACAGAACCCAAGAACGGACTAATAGTTACCAAAGGGAAAGGGACTGGGGAAAATGGGCGGGAAGGGAGGGATAAGAGGGAAAAGGGGGCATTACGATTAGCAGATGCAATGTTGGGGGGGCACGGTGAGGGCTGTACAACTCAGAGAAGACAAGTATTGATTCTATAGCATCTCACTGCGCTGATGGACAGACAGTGACTGTAATGGGGTTGGTGAAGGGGACCTAATGAAGGGAGTAGTTTAATCATCATAATATTGCACATGGAATTGTAGATTAATGATCCAAAATAAATTATTAAAAAAAAAAAGAAGTACCATTTGACCTGGGAATCCCACTCCTTGGAATTTACCCAAAGAATACAACTTCTCAGATTCAAAAAGCCATATGCACCCCTATGTTTATTGTAGCACTTTTTACAATAGCCAAGATATGGAAGCAACCTGTGTCCATCAGTAGATGAATGGATAAAAAAGAAGTGGTACATACACACAATGGAATACTATTCAGCCATAACAAAGAAACAATTCCTACCATTTGCAACAATATGGATGGAGCTGGAGGATATTGTGCTCAGTGAAATAAGCCAGGCGGAGAAAGACAAGTGCCAAATGATTTCCCTCATTTGTGGATTATAACAACAAAGCAAAACTGAAGGAACAAAATAGCAGCAGACTCAGAGACTCCAAGAAGGAACTAGTGGTTACCAAAGTGGAGGGGTGTGGGAGGGTGGGTGGGGAGGGTGGGAGAAGGGGATGGAGGGGTATTTTGTTTAGTACACATAATGTGCGGGATCACGGGGAAAACAGTGTAGCACAGAGAAGGCAAATAGTGAATCTGTGGCATCTTACTACACCCAAGGACAGTCACTGCATTG
>JAVSCE010005988.1:0-109157 GCA_032199065.1 Smutsia gigantea | reverse complement strand
TGTCTGCACAGCCGTCCTCTGGGCCCCTCTGTCTGCACAGCCGCCCTCTGGGCCCCTCTGTCTGCACAGCCGTCCTCTGGGCCCCTCTGTCTGCACAGCCGTCCTCTGGGCCCCTCTGTCTGCACAGCCGTCCTCTGGGCCCCTCTGTCTGCACAACCCTGCTCTGGGCCCCTCTGTCTGCACAGCCGTCCTCTGGGCCCCTCTGTCTGCACAGCCGTCCTCTGGGCCCCTCTGCACAGCCGTCCTCTGGGCCTCTCTGTCTGCACAGCCGTCCTCTGGGCCCCTCTGTCTGCACAGCCGTCCTCTGGGCCCCTCTGTCTGCACAGCCGTCCTCTGGGCCCCTCTGTCTGCACAACCATGCTCTGGGCCCCTCTGTCTGCACAGCCGTCCTCTGGGCCCCTCTGTCTGCACAGCCGTCCTGCACAGCCGTCCTCTGGGCCCTCTGTCTGCACAGCCGTCCCGCACAGCTGTCCTCTGGGCCCCTCTGTCTGCACAGCCGTCCTCTGGGCCCCTCTGTCTGCACAGCCGTCCTCTGGGCCCCTCTGTCTGCACAGCCGTCCTCTGGGCCCCTCTGCACAGCCGTCCTCTGGGCCCCTCTGTCTGCACAGCCATCCTCTGGGCCCCTCTGCACAGCCATCCTCTGGGCCCCTCTGTCTGCACAGCCATCCTCTGGGCCCCTCTGTCTGCACAGCCATCCTCTGGGCCCCTCTGTCTGCACAGCCATCCTCTGGGCCCCTCTGTCTGCACAGCCATCCTCTGGGCCCCTCTGTCTGCACAGCCATCCTCTGGGCCCCTCTGTCTGCACAGCCGTCCTCTGGGCCCCTCTGTCTGCACAGCCGTCCTCTGGGCCCCTCTGTCTGCACAGCCATCCTCTGGGCCCCTCTGTCTGCACAGCCATCCTCTGGGCCCCTCTGTCTGCACAGCCGTCCTCTGGGCCCCTCTTTCTGCACAGCCATCCTCTGGGCCCCTCTGCACAGCCGTCCTCTGGGCCCCTCTGTCTGCACAGCCATCCTCTGGGCCCCTCTGCACAGCCGTCCTCTGGGCCCCTCTGTCTGCACAGCCATCCTCTGGGCCCCTCTGCACAGCTGTCCTGCACAGCCATCCTCTGGGCCCCTCTGTCTGCACAGCCGTCCTCTGGGCCCCTCTGTCTGCACAGCCATCCTCTGGGCCCCTCTGCACAGCCGTCCCGCACAGCCATCCTCTGGGCCCCTCTGTACAGCCGTCCCACACAGCCGTGTTCTGGGCTTCTCTGCACAGTCGTCCCGCACAGCTGTCCTCTGGGCCTCTGTCCTCGGCACTGCCACCACTCCAGCCTCCACTCTGCTCTCCTGCAGCCTTTTTCAGCCCTGCCTCTCCGTTGCGCGCAGAGCACTGGGCAGAACTCTTTATATTAACACAATAATGGCTATTGCCTAAAGGTGTGGAAGCGGCAGCATAGCAACAGGCCAGTCACATAAGTTCAGCGAGGATCCTGGCCATAGGAACCCCACTTTACCCACACTAGTGTAAGCTGTACTCAAGCATTTGAAGTACCTATTACTTTAATTACCATATCATATTCTGGGACTCCTATTATTAGAAATTTACACATACAGTCAGCCAGGTAATGGGGGTTCCCAATAACACAGAAAAATAAATTACAAAACCACATGTGCATACATGACCATTATTTTTACTGTCTCTATCATCACACTTCTGTGGGTTCCCAGAACTGGCTTAGTTTATAAATAAAGTGAAGAAATAAAAAATATAGGGACAGTGGAGGAAGACCAAGGATATTTCCTTGGTGCAGTAGTTGTTCAGACCAATAATTAATGTTAATTTTAAACACATGTCCAGTTATGCAGCCCAATTATTTTAATTATATTAGGGTCCTGAAAGTTTGAACTGGGGCCGCGTGTGTGGTTTAATTCTCTCCCATGGCCTCTATTGCACCTGGTCAAAATAAGTGTGTCATTGGTCATGTAGAGTGCCGGGGAGCAGAATTTAAAGGTAGAAATCATTTGCAACCACTGAAAAACTACTCTGAACTAATAAGGGTTTAGATTTCTTAGGAAATTACATGGCAGGAAGGAAAGATTATTAATTCTTCTGTAGAAATAAACTCAGTAATGAAAAGTTGACTTATTTTGTTTGGGGAAAACATTTAAAATGCTTTGCTAAGTATTTACCTTCTTACAGCTATTGTTACTGCAATGAATACTGTTTACTAGGTATATTCCTAAGAGTGTCAAGTGCATTGTCATGCTAAAAATCCACTGTGGCTTTCTGAAGTTGATGCTGCTATTTTTGGAAACTGAAGCTTTAGAATGGAGTCGTTTTTTTCCAGAAAGCCCCACCCAGTCCTAGGAATCAGAATTTGTATTTATAAAGATCTGACATGATTAATGTGCATATTGATGTTTGAGAAATACTGCTTTATTTTACACAGTGCATGTTCATAATCCCTACACAGTCCCTCCTCTCAGGGAAGTCTAAGATAAAAACTTTTTTAAGAGTATTAGTTGAATCCAATGTTGATTTAGATAAATTCAAAATAATCCTCTTTTCTGGTTATATGTACTAATTTTGTAGATTTCTTATTGGTTAATTCTGCATTTTACATTTTTCAGCTAAGTGTTCTGAGATTATCTTGTAAGGGTCAACTCTTTCCATTGTATCACTGGTCACTGGATTCTAAGAATGTTATAGTTTGATAGCTTCAGGTTCTTGTTATCCAATGTATTTTAAAAAAAGGATAAATAATGACCATGGTTCCTAACGTAAATGTTGAGTCACTCTAGGGAACAGTGGAGGATCCTTTTAGAAATCTTCCCTCTCCTGTATATATGCCTTCTGGACTGTGATGGATAATTATTATTCCTACCTATGATCTAGGCATTAAAATGTAAAATACAGTTTGTAATCAAGTTCATTTGAATTATTACAGGAAAAGCAAGTTTCAGGTATGAACTATGAGGCAGTCCCTGTGACCTTTTAAAAGACTAACCCTGGAACATGAGCCACTTAAGTTTACAAAGCAAGGGAGTGACATGTAACTATTGGCACTTTTAAGGATGCTAGTTGGAAGTCAGTTTGGAGAATGGACAGGAAGAGATGAGACTCATCAGTGATTCTAGAATCACTTGGAAGGCTTTTAAAAATGCAGATGAATGCTTTCTCTGCCCTGATCTTCTGCTTAGTAGGTTTCCAGGGCCCAAGATGTTTCATCTGTAAGTTCCCTGGTGATGATGATACATGCTGGTCCAGGCAATGCAGTTTGAGAGCCACTGGACTAGATTTTGGCAGACCAGTTAGAAATCTTTTGCACTGATCTATGAAAGATATAATATAGAAGTAAATGCTGACAAAAGAGTTGAGGAGGAGGTGAAATCCAAAGGTATGGAGGAACCACAACTGACAGGACTTGTTACCAGAGTGGGTTATGTGGGTGGAGGAGAGGTTAGCATGGAGACTGACTGCCGACTTTGGTAGGTGGATGGAAGATGGAGGTGCCATTGTCTCAGCATTCATCGTGCAAGAGGACAAGCTGGACAGGTTTTGGGGGTAGAACTGATGACGAGTTTGGCTTTAGACATGTCAAGTGGAGATTTATGTGGGTGATTTAAGTGGAGATGTTTGTTCAGAAAGAGGGATACTGTGGAGTTGAAGATGTAGGTAAAAGGATGCAGTTATAAGTGTAGGCATGTGTGTTTACAGAAGAGAAATTTAGATTATAAAGTGAAGAAAACTTGGAGGACAGAACTCTGGAATATGGTCATTTTAAGGTGAAATCTGAATAATTCACCTTACAAAGGCCTGAGAAGGACTGGCAGGAACCCAGGAGAGTTCCTTTAAGGGTGTGATCGACATGTCACACTGCAAGAGAGTCAGATGACACATGGACTCAGATGTGCCCACTGCATTTAGGAACCAGTAGATAGGAAAGCTTAGTAAAATGGTTTTGTCAGATAGTCCGCATTGCATTTCTCTGAGGTTAGAAAGTGTCTTGTAAGACAGAATACCTGCCTTCTGTTTTTCTGACACTATGTTTCTATATTTTCACCTCTGAAGAGGATAACATTATTGATAGAAATACTTGACATATGAATGGGTCCATATTCAAGTTCTAAGATATTTTTTAGCTAGAATCTAATAAAATGTTTAAAGGGCACATTACAAATCAAAATGTGTATGTTGTTTTGTCTTTGGAGGAAGCACTACTGCTTGAGGGGGATTGTCCCTTCCTTCAGATGCTCTCAGAAACGACTGGAGGTTTTGTGATTGGTCCTTCTGAGAGTATTTTGTTGCATTCTCCACCCCATCTCTGCTGGGAACCAAGAATGCTATTTTTGCTATTAAGAATATTGTCTTACTCTTGGACTTAGTGTGACAGCTGGCCACAATTATTTTATTAGTTTCCTGGTTGACCCAATTTAAACCCAAAAGAAAGACAATGTCAACAAATGTGAGAGCTGTTGGGGCAGCTGTCACTTCTGCTAGTTTGACTCTAACCTCTTTGCCTTTTCCTCCAGTGTTTTTCTAAGTAGATTTATAACAAAACCCTGAGAATAAATAGACATTGCTACCCTTCATAAGATTGGGACATAGGATAATAGTGTCATCAGCAGGATTTATCAGTGGCATGTTGGTATCTGGAAAACATAGTTTAAACATGTCTGTTCAATAGCAGCATGCGCACCTCTGCCTTAGGAAGCTCCTGATGGGCTGTGTGGACTGACTGACTCTTCAGGACACTCTGAAAAGCCGGGTTTAAGTTTGAGCCAGCAAAGCCCTTTGGACTTGATGCTTGTATCCCTCTATCAAACAGTTGGAAAGTTCCCCCATGCAGAATGGCAGGGACTGCTAGGAAAATAGTGCGCTTTCTAAAAGACCTGAATAAAAGCATATTTTCTACTTTGTGGTCAAATTGATCTGAGCTATAAGATTCTCTTTGTTTGCACGTTGCCTTCACTTTTGGACCAGTGTTTCAAGGCTCTGCATTAAAAAAAGGAACCCTTTTAAAACTCAGGCTGCAAATTATTAAATATGTAATTGTTATTTTACAGAGACCAAATGAATTTCCTAAGCTATTAGAAATTTTACTTGTTGACACATCAGGCTGTTGAAAGACTGGCAAAGAGCATGCCATTGAGGCTGATAGGGGGATGCTGGAGAAAGTGTGGTTTTTGATGTCTGATATGACACCCAAAAGCTCTTTTCAGATCATTTTTGATTACTTTAAATAATGACTTCAAGTTATTTTTTCTCCACTTAGGATTAAAAAGAACATGCTATTAAACATATCATTGGAGTGCAAATTAACATTTCCCCCTTTTCCTTTATTTCTTGAGCAGGTTGTCAAGTTATTAAGCAACAAAAGATCACAAGCCGTTGGAATATTAATGTCTAGCCTTCATTTAGATATGAAAGACATACAACACGGTAAGTATAAAAATAAAAATTCAGCTCTTGAATGCTGAAATTTGGGCTGAAGGATATGTTCGGTGGTAAAGTTATTTCAGACTTGGAGTTTCTGTTTATATTAAGATTCGTATGTATCCTGTACATGGTAACATACTTTCTCACATGATTGTTTCCTGGGGGGTTATAATTACTGGTAATTTGGCTTTTGTATTATTTCCATTTCTTGCTAAGAGCCTAATTCTCAAGGGATGTATTTAGTCTGCATTAGTAAATAATTTTTAATCCATAAGAAGTACTAGTGCCACTGCTCTGTACTAATTAGACTCTCTGTGAGGTATTTACTTCTGAACGCCATGCTCACAGAGTGACTGATAAACATCGTGAGAGCCAGGTAGAGGGGCATGGTTTAGGCATTAGAAATACCTGGAGAAGATATTCCACAGGAGAGAAAAATAGGTTATGACTTGAGTCTCAAGTATTTGATGAGTGAATATAAAGAAGACAAAGTAAACCTAAAATTTTCTAACAGATTGGCTTCAAACAGTGTAAGAATTACAGGAAAGCTTGTTTTGGTTATTGTTTTAAGAATATTCTTAAGATTAGAGATGTTGAAGGGTAGCTTGGATTGCCATCTGTAGTGATTAATTGAAAACTCAAAACTGTTCAGGAGGCTGAATGATCATTTGTCTCAGATGTCTTTAAAGCGGTGGATGCCCGAAAAGCATGCTGTCTTAGTCCTGTTCCAAGACACTGAGATGCTGAAAGAATTGAAAGCGAATTTATTATGTATGACTTTTTAAGGTGCAAAACTGGTCCCTCTTCTTTCAATGATTTGGGAAGATGATACAACCCATGGGCTTTTCTACACATAGAGGGATTGAATTATCTTTTCTAATAACCATCGAAGATAGTTTCAAATTATTCTTGCCCATTTATATTATTGTTGGCGATCCAGACGTATGGAAGCAGTAATTTTATTGTTTATGTTGTTTATATTCTTTTAATTTGTCTTTAACCAGGCTTATAAAGTATTTTCTATGTTTGGAATTATAGTGATTTTTAACATTTCTAAGTGGCTTTAATACTTGAATTGACCCCTACAGTTGACAGGTATGTTTATGCCATGTCTTCCTATCACATTTATGCTGGGTGATTTTTCCCAAAGGTGAATAGATGAATTAAATTTGTATTCAGAATGTCCCTTAAGCTGTCCAGAACTTTAGAATAGATTTAAAGCAGATTGAATTATCCAGCAGAATGCCAGTTTACCTATTAAAGAAATATGGTTTCAAGTATAGCACAGACCTTGTAAATCATGCAAACATTTATCGGGCTTTCTAGCTTACCTCTTTATGAATGTGGATTCTGTGTGTTAGGCTTAAAAATATTGTGCGGAATAATTCACAAATAGCACATGCTTGGTTATATCCTGTCGATGAGTAACTCTTAATCACAACTTAAGTTTTTATTAAACTGTTTTGATGGTGAGGACACTTCCTCAAACTGAAGCTTTGGGGGTAGTAGTCATAGAACAGGACGTCAAGCCTGGCGCCAAGAAGTACTTGGCGTTTCTAAAGCTGGCAGATGTAGCCCAGTTAAGTCATAGGATGAAATCTGAAAATAATGATACGGTCCTTTCCTTCAGTCAAATATGCAGCCCGGATTGAGTTAATAATGAGAACCTCATGAACAAAGGAGTCCGCCTAACATCTGTGTCTGTGGTGAAGAGCCAGCGAGAGTTCATTGAAAATTTGCTAGCTTAACATGCCATGCTAACAATAACATGGCATGAATGTCAGTAGTTGAAGGGTCACACAGAATTATGCATAAACTTTATCCTATTAGGATGTGAAGTGATTGCTTGAATCACTTTGAAACCCTGCACATGATTTTCTAAAAACAAAGTCCACCTTAAAATCTGAAGAAGCATATGGTATGCCTTGCAGTGAATGAAGTCCTGCTTTGCCTCAGCGTGTTGTCTGCGACCGTGATTTACATAAATCGCTTATGGCCTCTAGGATAAACTTGACTTGTATCAGGACATGCCTCTACTGAGAAATCCACAGAAGCATAAACATCAATTTTGGATGTAGAAGCAGCCACAAAATTTATCCAGACCTCTGGGGTCGTGTTATGGAAGAGCAAACTAATCCTTGCTTAGTGGTCAGGTTTTCTGCTCAAGGCCACAGAGAACGTTGCTGGGACAGACCAAACTTACAGCCTGTCCTCTTCACTGTCTGTGTTCTTCTCATATCAGTGTGCCCTCCCTCCAAGATTGTGCTGTTCCTGCAACCAGCTTCGGTGTCTTGAAAACAAAGTATATGTAATATTGTCAAAAAACAAAACAAAACAGAAATTACTTCCTCTTCTTCCTCATCAAAACTCTAGAATAAAGTGTAAAGTTGAATTTACTTTGTAATATTTCCATTTTAAAATGCTGTGTTGCAGGAATTGATGTGGAAGGTTTGGGTTATAGGTGCCAAAAGTCTAGTCGTGGTCTTGCCACCATACCCACTGGGCACCATGTCATGCTCAGACTGAAGGGTGAATGAACACAGGTTACTTCCCAGAGAAGCACGTGTAGGTCCCTGGGTGTTACATAGAGTCAAAGGGCAGAGAGCGGAGATGACATCGATTTCTTGACTAAGTTTACTATGTGGCAATAGAGGTGAGGCAGTCCTGAATAATTAAATGTGCATGCATATGTGTATATGTATGTGTGCGTGCACATGTGTGGGTGTGTAAAGGTTACAGTGAAGACCTGGGCTTCTGGAATGCAGCTGTGAATATGTATGGTAACTATCCTGCAGGTTACAATGATTTTTCACTGGGAACGGTGAAACTGTCGTGTGCCACTGAAAAAATCCACTCCCATGGTTTAGAATAATCTAAAGCCTAGGATGAAGGTGCCTTTCAGAGAGGATTGCTGATGTGGACTAGGGCAGGGGGCACTGTGGGTTTAGGATCCACTTAAATCAAGCTGAGGCAGCCCCTGAGGCTGTGCTCATTGCTCACCCACAGCAGGACAGCTCTGTTCTCTGGGTTGATAGCCCTTAGAGTCCTAACTGTTAAGTCTAGAATCTGTACTTTGGGCATGCCCTGAGAGTTTAGTATTTGGTCCTTGGCCCCAGGAAGCTGTCGATAGAAAGTTTGGATTTGTTGAGAGAGGCACATACCCTGAGGGCTAAAGAAGTTTCTAAGCTGGCTGATTTTTCTGCATGCCTTCTTCTCTTGTTGAGCCTGGTAATTCCAATCTTATCAGCTCTCTGATGCCTTGAAGAAAATACTACAAATATATTTTATCCAGCATTTTGAATTATTCTCAGTGGGAGGATTGATTCAAATCATCTAGCCCATTAGTCCCAGAGAGTGGTATTAGGAGAGTGTCTGAGAACGTTGTAGTTTAGTTTTGTGAAAACATAATTTTCTGTACAACATTCCATCCGTGTTTCGGGCATCGTTGTGGTATTCATGACTCTCAAGTCCATTTTGGTAGCTAATAGTAATAGCTGCAAAAGAATTTCAAATTTCCTAAGGCTCAGCTATTCCCCTCATAGTGTCTTTATTAGGTAGAATGGCCACATAATTTATCATCTGAACTGGGACCTTTGAGAGTAGAAGGGGTACAATTAATAATATTTCCTGCATAGCAGGTGCAAAGTGGACATTCCCAGGCATGCCCGTAGGAGGGGAATCTCTACTGCCAGGTCAGGCAGAAACACGGTTCTGACCTAATTCTCACTTATACGTAGGCATTTATTAAACAAATATTTATTGGTCAGCAAGAACTGAACAGTTTGGAAAGCCTGCTTTGTAAACCTGAAGCTGTGCAGCTCTCTGTCCTTATAGCTACTTTCACTGATATTTTGTCTGAAAGGTTAGCTCCAGACTGGTGCAAGCAGACCCCAGGGGTACAGGTCTGTTGCCCTTATACTTTGCTCCAGGCAACTAGAAATCTAACTCAGCCAGTGGCTATTCCCGGAACTATTTAGGGAGTAAGCCTCAGGCAGCCTTCTTAAAGATCTAGGCTGTAGACACTATTAGGGATGGGCAGGGGTGGATGGAGCCTCTCTTAAGAGATTTTGGCTAATTCACATCGTTTTTTTTTTCATTTATAAATTTATTTTCGTATCATTAATCTACAATTATATGTGCAATATTATGGTTATTAAACTACCCCCTTCATCAGGTCCCCCCCCACCAACCCCATTACAGTCACTGTCCATCAGCGTAGTGAGATACTATAGAATCACTACTTGTCTTCTCTGAGTTGTACTGCCCTCCCCGTGCCCCCCCAACATTACATCTGCTAATCGTAATGCCCCTTTTTCCTCTTATCCCTCCCTTCCCGCCCATTTTCCCCAGTCCCTTTCCCTTTGGTAACTATTAGTCCGTTCTTGGGTTCTCTGAGTCTGCTGCTGTTTTGTTCCTTCAGTTTTTTTCCTTCATTCTTATACTCCACGTATGAGTGAAATCATTTGATACTTGTCTTTTTCGGCTTGGCTTATTTCACTGAGCATAATACCCTCTAGCTCCATCCATGTAGTTGCAAGTGGTAGGATTTGTTTTCTTCTTATGGCTGAATAATATTCCATTGTGTATATGTACCACATCTTCTTTATCCATTCATCTACTGATGGACACTTAGGTTGCTTCCATTTCTTGGCTATTGTAAATAGTGCTGCAATAAACATAAGGGTGCATATGTCTTTTTCAAACTGGGCTGCTGCATTCTTAGGGTAAATTCCTAGGAGTGGAATTCCTGGGTCAAATGGAATTTCTATTTTGAGTTTTTTGAGGAACCTCCATACTGTTTTCCACAATGGTTGAACGAATTTGCATTCCCACCAGCAGTGTAGGAGGGTTCCCTTTTGTCCATATCCTCGCCAACAATTGTTGTTGTTTGTGTTTTGGATGTTGGCCATCCTCACTGGTGTGAGGTGATATCTCATTGTGGTTTTAATCTGCATTTCTCTGATGATTAGAGATGTGGAGCATCTTTTCATGTGCCTGTTGGCCATCTGAATTTCTTCTTTGGAGAAGTGTCTATTCATGTCCTCTGCCCATTTCTTAATTGGATTATTTGCTTTTTGTTTGTTGAGGTGCATGAGTTCTTTATATATTTTGGATGTCAACCCCTTATCGGATACGTCATTTATGAATATATTCTCCCATACTGTAGGATCTCTTTTTGTTCTACTGATGGTATCCTTTACTGTACAGAAGCTTTTCAGCTTGATATAGTCCCACTTGTTCATTTTTGCTTTTGTTTCCCTTGCCTGGGGAGATACATTCATGAAGAAGTTGCTCATGTTTATGTCCAAGAAATTTTTGCGTATGTTTTTTTCTAAGAGTTTTATGGTTTCATGACTTACATTCAGGTCTTTGATCCACCTTGAGTTTACCTTTGTGTATGGGGCTAGACAGTAGTCCAGTTTCATTCTCTTAATGTAGCTGTCCAGTTTTTCCAATACCAGCTGCTGAAGAGGCTGTCATCTCCCCATTGTATATCCAAGGCTCCTTTATCAAATATTAATTGACTGTATATGTTTGGGTTAATGTCTGGACTCTCTATTCTTTTCCACTGATCTGTGGGTCTTTTCTTGTGCCAGTACCAGATTGTCTTGATTACTGTGGTTTTGTAGTAGAGCTTGAAGTCAGGGAGCATAATTCCCCCTGGTTTATACCTCCTTCTCAGGATTGCTTTGGCTATTCGGGGTCTTTTGTGGTTCCATATGAATTTTAGAATTATTTGTTCCAGATCATTGAAGAAAGCTGTTGGTAGTTTGATAGGGATTGGGTTGAATCTGTAGATTGCTTTAGGTAGTATAGCCATTTTGACAATATTTATTTTACCTAGCCAAGAGCATGGGATGCATTTCCATTTGTTAGTGTCCTCTTTAATTTCTCTTAGGAGTGAGTGTCTTGTAGTTTTCAGAGTACAGGTCTTTCACTTCCTTCGTTAGGTTTATTCCTAGGTATTTTATTCTTTTTGATGCAATTGGGAATGGAATTGTTTTTCTGATTTCTCTTTCTGTTAGTTCGTCGTTATTGTATAGGAAAGCAACAGATTTCTGTGTGTTAATTTTGTATCCCGCAACTTTGCTGAATTCAGATATTAGTTCTAGTAGTTTTGGAGTGGAGTCTTTAGGGTTTTTTATGTACAGTATCATGTCATCTGCAAATAGTGACAATTTCATTTCTTCTTTACCAATCTGGATGCCTTGTATGTCTTTGTGTTGTCTGATTGCTGTGGCTAGGACATCCAGTACTATTTTGAATAACAGTGGAGAGAGTGGGCATCCCTATCTTGTTCCCGATCTTAGGTGAAAAGCTTTCAGCTTCTCGCTGTTAAGTATGATGTTGGATGTGGGTTTGTCATATATGGCCTTTATTATGCTGAGGTACTTGCCCTCTATACCCATTTTCTTGACAGTTTTTTCATGAATGGGTGTTGAATTCGGTCAAATACTTTTTCAGCATCTATGGAGATGATCATGTGGTTTTTGTTCTTCTTTTGTTGATGTGGTGGATGATATTGATGGATTTTCAAATGTTGTACCATCCTTGCATCCCTGGGATGAATCCCACTTGATCATGGTGTATGATCCTCTTGATGTATTTTTGAATTCGGTTTGCTAATATTTTGTTGAGTATTTTTGCACCTATGTTCATCAGGGATATTGGTCTGTAATTTTCTTCTTTGGTGAGGTCTTTGCCTGGTTTTGGTCTTAGGGTGATGCTGGCTCCATAGAATGAATTTGGAAGTATTCCCTCCTCTTCTATTTTTTGGAAAACTTTAAGGAGAATGGGTATTATTTCTTCTCTGTATGCCTGGTAGAATTCAGAGGTGAATCCATCTGGTCCGGGGGTTTTGTTCTTGGGTAGTTTTTTGATTACCGATTCAATTTCGTTGCTGGGGATTGGTCTGTTTAGTTTTTCTGTTTCTTGCTTGATCAGTCTTGGAAGGTTGTATTTTTCTAAGAAGTTGTCCATTTCTTCTATGTTTTCCAGCTTGTTAGCATATAGATTCTCATAATATTCTCTTATAATTCTTTGTATTTCTGTGAGGTCCGTCGTTATTTTTCCTTTCTCATTTCTGATTCTGTTTATGTGTGTAGATTCTCTTTTTCTCTTAATGAGTCTGTCTAGGGGTTTATCTATTTTGTTTATTTTTTCAAAGAACCAGCTCTTGTTTTCATTGATTTTTTTCTATTGTTTTATTCTTCTCAATTTTATTTATTTCTTCTTTGATCTTTGTTATGTCCCTCCTTCTGGTGACTTTGGGCCTCATTTGTTCTTCTTTTTCCAATTTCAGTAATTGTGTCTTTAGACTATTCATTTGGAAATGTTCTTCCTTCTTTAAGTAGGCCTGGATAGCAATATACTTTCCTCTTAGAACTGCCTTTGTTGCATCCCACAGAAGTTGTGGCTTTGTGTTGTTGTTTTCGTTAGTCTCCATGTATTCTTTGATTTCTGTTTTGATTTGGTCATTAACCCATTGATTAGTTAGGAGAATGTTGTTAAGTCTTTGTGAGTCTTTTTGATTTTTTTCTAAAATTTATTTCTAGTTTTATACCTTTGTGATCTGAGAAGTTGGTTGGTAGGATTTCAATATTTTTGAATTTACTGATGTTCTTTTTGTGACCTAGTATGTGGTCTATTCTGGAAAATGTTCCATGTGCACTTGAGAAGAATGTGTATCCTGTTGCTTTTGGGTGTAGAGTTCTGTAGATGTCTGTTAGGTCCATCTGTTCTAGTGTGTTGTTCAGTGCCTCTGTGTCTTTACTTATTTTCTGTCTGGTTGATCTGTCCTCTGGAGTGAGTGGTGTGTTGAAGTCTCCTAAGATGAATGCATTGCTGTCTATTTCCTCCTTTAATTCTGTTAGTATTTGTCTCACATATGCTGGCGCTCCTGTATTGGGTCCGTATATATTTATAATGGTTATATCTTCTTGTTGGACTGAACCCTTTATCATTATGTAATGTCCTTCTTTATCTCTTGCTACTTTCTTCGTTTTGAAGTCTATTTTGTCTGATACAAATACTGCCACACCTGCTTTTTTCTCTTTGTTGTTTGCATGAAATATCTTTTTCCATCCCTTCACTTTTAGTCTGTGTATGTCTTTGGGTTTAAAATGAGTCTCTTGAAGGCAGCATATAGATGGGTCTTATTTTTTTATCCATTCAGTGACTGTATGTCTTTTGACTGGTGCATTCAGTCCATTTACATTTAGGGTGATTATGGATAGGTATGTACTTATTGGCATTGCAGGCTTAAGATTCGTGGTTACCAAAGGTTCAAGGTTAACTTCCCTACTATCTAAAAGTCTAACAACTCACTTAATATGCTATTACAAACACAATCTAAAGGTTCTTTTTTTGTTTGTTTGTTTGTTTCCTCCTTTTTCTTTCTACTCCATTCTTTATATATTAGGTGTCATATTCTGTACTGTTTGTCTATCCCTTGAATGATTTTGGGCATAGTTAATTTAATTTTACATTTGCTTAGTAATTAGCTGTTTTATTTTCTTTACTGTGGTTGTATTACCTCTGGTAACAGCTAGTAAACCGTAGGAACACTTCCATCTATAGCAGTCCCTCCAAAATACACTGCCGAGATGGTTTGTGAGAGGCAAATTCTCTCAGTTTTTGCTTATCTGGGAATTGTTTAATCCCTCCTTCAAATTTAAATGATAATCTTGCCGGATAAAGTAATCTTGGTTCAAGGCCCTTCTGCTTCATTGCATTAAATACATCATGCCACTCCCTTCTGGCCTGTAAGGTTTCTGCTGAGAAGTATGATGATAGCCTGATGGGTTTTCCTTTGTATGTGATCTTATTTCTCTCTCTGGCTGCTTTTAATAGTCTGTCCTTATCCTTGATCTTTGTCGTTTTAATTACTATATGTCTTCCTTGGGTCCCTTGTGTTGGGAAATCTGTGCACCTCCATGGCCTGAGAGACTATCTCCTTCCCCAGATTGGGGAAGTTTTCAGCAATCACCTCCTCAAAGACACTTTCTATCCCTTTTTCTCTCTCTTCTTCTGGTACCCCTATAATGTGAATATTGTACCGTTTGAATTGGTCACACAGTTCTCCCAATATTCTTTCATTCTTAGAGATCCTTTTTTCTCTCTGTGCCTCAGCTTCTTTGTATTCCTCTTCTCTAGTTTCTATTTCATTTATTGTCTCCTCCACCATATCCAATCTGCTTTTAATACTGTCCATTGTGTTCTTCAGTGATTGGGTCCCCTACCGGAATTCATTCCTGAGTTCTTGAATATCTTTCCATACCTCCATGAGCATGTTAATGATTTTTATTTTGAACTCCCTTTCACGGAGAGTCATAAGGTCCATATCATTTAAATCTTTCTCAGGAGTTGTATTCATAATTTTACTCTGGACCAGATTCCTTTGGCGTTTCATATTTGTGTATGACGCCCTCTAGTGCACAGACACTCTACTCTCTGGAGCTGCTCAGCCCCTGAAGCAATGCGGGGATTGTAGGGGAGTGGTATTGGTGCCTCCTGGGAGGAAAGGGGTGTTTGCTGGTTCCTGGCTGCTATGCCTGTCTCCACTGCGCCTGAACCAGGGGGCTTAGCACACAGGTATAAGCCTCTGTGCTTTGCATTTTTAGTTGCTGTAGACAGATCTTCCCTCTGGCTGGCCTAACACCAGGGAAGGATTTCCCGGTTTGCAAGCCAGGTGGGGCTGGCCAGAAGAAAGGCGCACTAGTCTGCCTGTCACAGAAGGGGTTCTTGGAGCTGTGTAGGCAGCCAGGGAGCTGGAGCACCTGAAGATCATGAAAGCTCCCAACCTGCTGGGCAGAGTGCACCTGGACAATTTTGTCTGCCTGTCCTTTCTCCTGAGCAGTAAGCTCCGTGCAATCCTTGCCCCTTTAGCAGCGCTCTTGCTAAGGGCTTCTTTGTTAGGAAGTCTCTCAGACTGCCCGCCTTTCTTTTGTCCCCGAGTAGCTGGGTATGGATCCCTGCTTTCACAAGCAGCTGGAATCTTAGTGTCTCCAGGAATTTTGCCTGTCTTAGCTTTCCAACCCCCTAATTACAGGAGTATCATGCAAGCACCATGTAATGTAGGTTTGTGCTCCCAGAGCAGATCTCCAGAGTTAGGTATTCAGCAGTCCCACATCTCCACTCCCTCCCTGCTCCGTTCCTGTTCCTCCTGGCACTGAGCTGGGGTGGGGGAAGGGCTTGGTTCCCGCAGGACCACAGCTTTAGTACGTTACCCTTTTCTGTGAGGGCTGCTCTTGTCTCCAGGTGTATGCAGTTTGTTGCTGTCCTCTTTCCTGTTGCTCTTTGAAGAGTAGTTTAGTAGCTTTATTTTCATATTATATGAGGTTTTAGGAGGAAGCCTCTGTCTCACCGCTCATGCCGCCATCTTTAATACCCGGTCTAATCCACATCTTGTATCCTAGTTTCATTAATGAATGCCCCTTTCAGATATTAATATGCTAATTAGCAAAGACACAGCTACTGGTCTCCATAGGGATAACTGAGGGCTTGCTAGCTGCCTCTGGCCTTCTTAAAACCGTGCTGGCCCACCATCCATCCCTGAGCTGTGGGCCAGCTGACTGCCCTGGAGTTGAAGCTTTCACTGGCTCATATACACTATTACATTCCCAAAGTACATGTATCTTAAAATAGATTGCAGATACTGTAGCCAGGAATACCTAAGAGGTATTTAATGATCCCTCCCACTGAAGTAAGTTTCACAATCCACCTGGGTTGGCCAGACCAGAGTATCAGTGGCCCGCTCTTCTTTCCTTTCAATGTCCATCCTGTCTAAACCAACTGGTATTGTGGAACTGTTGGGCAATGAATACTAAATGTCTTCGTTGAAATTTCTATCCTGTTTAAACATGATTTATCAAAACCATGTGTCCTGAATTAAATGAGGTAATTATGCAAACTACCCAGTATTTATGAGAAATATAGTTGATATGGTCCATAAAGCCATAATTATTTTTATTTTGTGGTCTCTAAGCCTAATGATTGCTTTTTCAAACACTTCTTTATTTAAAAGAATATAGTTAAGGATCCCTTACAAGGACAATAACATGCTATTAGATTTTAATTGGACATTCCAGTGAAGTCTGTTAGTTTTTGACTCCTTATTGGGACCATCATGTTGGTGCTCTTTTGATTTCTGTCATTGACCTTCCTGCCTGGGCTCAGAGCTGAGAAGGCTTCTCCTGGTAATTGTATAGGAAGAAATTACCTAAAGTTGCGGGTTCTTAAAAAGAGAATTGCTTTTGACAAACAGGATACATATGCTAAGCTCCTTCATAATCAATTCTTTTTCCTAGTACCCAAAGAGGTGGAATTAAATATTGGCTTGAATTTTTAGCTCTCCCTCTTAACCTCTTCCTTCTACTATTATTGCTGACAGTTGTGTAAACGCCACAAAAGGGGAGTTAATTTCAACTGTAAAGTGGAGGGAATCGAGACTTACAGATTGACTGCCTGGGGGCTTCACGTTGTCAAGACCAAAAGGGCATCTGGTTCCTTTGACTCCTAGTTCAGTGCTCTCTGCAGTGCATTTCAGGATGAGGACCTGTGTTACTTAATAAAAGGAGAATATACAAAACGTATGTAAAAACAGATCTGGCTGAGGGGCATCACACTTTTGGTTACCAGTCGTTTGTTTTTTTTTGGAGTCGAAACATTGGAAAATATATATTTAGCGAATTTCATCAATTGCTTTAAGTGTCAGTTCACACGAATCCCTCAGTTGGCTCCTTGACTCTGCTCCTTAGAGAAATCAAGCAGATATTCTGCACATCTGTGAATTAAGTGGAGAAAAGTATTTTAAAGAAAATGATTAATTAATAGTGTTGCTTGTTCTTGGTTGAACCAAGCCAAGATAAAACGAAAGTTCTATGGGAAGAGTAATCTGAGCTAAGCCTATGAGTTAGCCGGAGCAGACTGTAATTACTCGTAATGACATTGTGATGATAGCGGGTGGGTGTCTTGTGCCTCTCTTCCAGCTGTCAGTTGCTCAGAGGGTGTAGAGGAAAATACAGTATGTCCCCCTGGCACGTGCTTGGAGATGCTCGCTTTCATTCTGTCCTCGGTGAGCATAGTCTGTATTCTTATGGTTCTCTACCATCTATACCTCCCTGGGTTTTCTCTCCACTGTGGAAGTATTTAGTGCATTTAGCCACGCTTGACAGCGTAGGTTCTGAGGTCAAGCTGCTTGGATTTTGTAATGAACTCCGTGTTTGTGCCCCCCACCCCCACATTCATAAATTGAAACCCTCATCCCCAATGTGATAGTATTGACTGTCAGGCCTTTGGGAGATAATTAAGTTTAGATTAAGTCCTGCCAGTGGGCCCCCGTGATGGGATCAGCATCCTTCTAGGAAAGAAGGACAGAGCCTAGCGCTCCCTGCAGGCCAGGAAGAGAGTCTTTAGTAGCCTCCAGAACCATGAGAACCAACTCCTGTCGCTCAAGCCACCCGGTCTGTGATTTTTGTTACAGCAACTCAAGGTGATAAAGGCAGAGGAATCCCAGCTCGGCCACTGGGACGCTGAGTGACCTGGACAACTCCCTTCATATCTCTATTCCTCAGTTTCCTCATTAATACAAAGGGCTGTTAAATGAGTTATTTCCAGTGCATATAAACAACACATTAAGTACTCCATCAATATTTGTTGTCTTAATGTTCTACATTTCTCAGAAAATGAGCTGTGTTTAAAGGCTTTGGAGGCATTTGAAACTCAGCCCGGCCAGCCAGTGAGGAGAGAGAATGGAGGTTCCTTCCGCCTTCTGTCACTGCAAAGGGGTTCCATTACATGAGACGGTGGAGGTAGCGGGAGGCAGAGGCTGCTCCTCCTGATGGAGTTTGAGATGCGATGTAAGGGGGAAAAAGGGAGTTAAGTTCAAGGGGAGCCTTATGGAGGCAGACTGGATTGCTCTGTAGCTTGGTTTTCCACCAGTGTTACTGAAATGCTGAATTAGTCCTGGGCTGTGTCCATTTCTGTTTTCTGAGTGGAGATAAATAGACTTATTTATATTAGCAGCTCTTAGAAGTTGAGCACGGCTACATCTTTAGACTATGCTTTATCTGCAAGGAGAGCAATTTGTTTTGGAAACTTGAAAGGCTGGGGTCTCCCATAATTGTGTGGTTTCTTAATCGTTGTCTCTGTGTGTTCTGAGTCAGCCGCATTCCACATTTATCACTCTTGGCTCTGGGTGGCATGGGAAGGTAGTGGTGGAAAGGAGTTTGGCTTTGTTAGTGAAATGACTCTTGGTAAGGCACACGAGTAGAATCTAAGTAGAGACATGGACAGATGCTTCTGTTTCTCGCTTTGATGCATTGTTTTCCTGACAGTGAAACTAGTTTCCAGCTAAGGATAAGACACTTTAAAGATCTGGAAACACCCGTTCTGACCTGTAGGAACTGTGAAAGACGTTTTACGGTGTGTCTTGTCCCATGCGTCCTGATAGCCTACACGTGCAACTGCTCTTTCACCCAGTTGGGCTGCCACTGAATAATGCTTTTCTTATGAAATTTTTTACCAAACAAGCGGTAGATTACAAACTCCAGGTCTTTTTCATAGAGTTTCTGGTTTCATTCTTGGAGACACAGGCTTTTTCACTCACCTATTAGTTACCATAAGAAAGTTTATCCATAATCATTTGTTTATTTTTGTAATATTCTTAAAAACTGGGCTCAGTGTAGGCAAAGTTGTTTTTCTCCAGTAGGTTTTCCCGTGTCTGGTTTCTTCATGAAACTCCAGTTTACAAGGCTTACTTAGAAATTGCTTCATGCCCTTTTTTAAAAAAAAAAAAACCCTTTATTTTAAGTGTTTTCCTCACATGGGATTTTAAGACCTATTTAGTATTATTTATTGAGACATTAAAAAATCTAGTAAATGCTGTTGGGAGGGTCAGTGAATGGTTTGCATTGAAAGGTAAAATCACTTAGCATTAGAAATTTGAGAAGAAAGTGGGCTCCATCCAGTGAGCTGTGTAACCTTTCATCAAATGTGGCCTTGTTGTGGAGAAAGTGCTTGTGAAATAGGTACAGATAGGTACACTTTCATTAAAGTCTTCTTTCAGAGACTTAATATCTGAATATGTTTTAATTTAAAATATAAATTCATTACTTAGAGTTTCTTATAAAAAGAAAGACCTCATAAATCATTTTAAGTCACCCATAGATTATTAAATCAAGATAAAATGAATTATACATCTTTCATTACAGGCTCAGCAAAAAAAAATCTGGTTTGAGCTTAGCTTATATTTTTATGACATGGTTCCACAGTTGGACTTTCCGATTATACTTTTATTGGAAGGAGAAACACAATATCTGAGGCTGTTCTGAAACTGTGAGCTTTGGGTGTGGGTATTCTTTTCTTTCATTGCACCTAGTGCCTGAATTATGTCTCAAGTATTTCTGTGTTCATTTTTGCTGCCTGCCTCCCCCATGCCCTCTCCCTGGGATTGAGCTCTGGGAAACTTGGATGTGGAGCCCACTGCAGCTGGGCTCCTGGCATTTCCTTATAATGCTGCCTCTGCTCTGTATGATCACTGGACAACTGTGGATCTGGGATTGCTCAGGACCATGTGGGGCATGCGTGAAGGTGGGGCCCCAATTTGAGCATACAGTGAGCGCATAATGTTCACACCAACTGTGTCCCTTGAACCACTGGGTGTTAAAAGTATGGCTTTGGCAGAAATATTTCTTTTGCATAATCCTTGAGAGGGTGAGGATTTGGATTGTTATTTGGGGGAAAGAGAAAAGCCCTTTTGATAACTAGACTCATGTTTGCATTTCAAAAAGGACTTCTTTATAAAGTTCTGTGTGTTGAGACACGTGCTTTTCAGCCCCCGAATGTGGCTGTTCCCAAGGTGCTTTCTGGGCTTCTTTATGCTCTCAGATGAAGTGAGCATCTGAGAGTACTAGAGATGGGGAGAGGAAGACATGACCGGCTCTTTCCACATTTCCCTGACAGAGCCACGTGTGTTCAGTTCTCCTAGGTACATCCTAGAAACACAAATCAGTTATCCCCCTAAGCCCAGTGGGCTGAGACATCAGAAAAAACGGCTAAACATCAAAGCTTTATTATGTCATGTTACCTTTGAGCATGACTGCACTAAAGATATTTCATGCTGATGACCATCCTGCATCTTTGTGGTCAAATATGAATACAGCAAGAGTTTTACTTTTCCCATAGCACTTTTTAGTCAAGTACCTCTGAATATATCATAAAATTAAATAATTTCAATCCAATTATTATTTGTGTATGATTAAGGAATCAAATAATGCAGAAAGCCTTGCAAAGAAAATCCACCATTCCCAGCTCCCCGGGTGAACTTGGTCACTCCCACGAGAGATTGTCAAGCCATGATTTTCCCCTTGTTTGTGCCGCTGTGGAATAATAGCAGCCTCATTTAAGGAAGTGGTGAAATTTAGCAGAGGCTTCTCTATCATTGTTAAACAGTGTGAAGTCTTTATGAATTAAGTTGTTGTGAAGAGAATTTCTGAAGTGAGCATGACATTCGAGTAGATTATCTGCAAGTTTCCTTTCAATCCTGCGATTTTGTGATTCCAAATTGAAGGTTGTATGCAGTTGTTGATAAAAATAGTGATGGCCAACATATAGAGTCATGACTCTAGGGCCTGCAATAACTATGAGGTAGATGATGCTATTATATCCCCATCTTGGGGGTGAAAAAACCGAGTTGTAGAATGGCAAAAGGAAGTTAACCAGCAAGTGGTGGGGCTGTGATTTAAACACAGGTGGTGTGGTCCCTGGGTCTGTGCTCTTGACCCTGACTCTGTACTTTCTGAAAACTCTAAAATGTTAGTAATTCTATCAATGAATTAAGCTGGAAAATATGATGCATGATTTTTTTCCTCCATGGTTCATAACTATAAAATCAGTTTCCTAGCCAGCTCCTACAGTTGCTCTCCATGGCATTCTCTTCTGGCATTGTCCCATAAGGGAGCATGCACATTCAGTGTGTGTGTGTGTGTGTGTGGTAGGGGCACAAGGAAGGGAGGGAGTCAAGGAACACACAGAGAAAAAGACTGCTGGGAAGGCTGCAGAGAGGTTCTTTTTTTTTTTTTGTAGAGGGGTTCTTTGATGGATATTGGAGGGTTTGCTTTAAAATCCCTTCTGTTATCACCACCCATCCTATCTTCTGTCAGTGCTGTGGCTCAGGTGATGCTCAGATATGCTTTGCCAGAGAAAGCTTCAGGGTGGAGGGTGTCTCTGTCTATGGCTGATGTCTGCACCAGTTAGGGGGAGAATGCATTCAAAGATTATGATCACCTCAGTGACTTATTTTCACAGGAGTGTAGGAGAGTGACCAACTTTAACTGCTATCATGACTAGCCCCTGTCTGTCCTTAACACAAAGATGTCAGCATTAACATTAATATCAGGGGGAAATGATTCATTCATTCATTCTTTCATTCCCACTGTCTTCTTTCCTTCCTTCCTTTATGTCTTCCAATATTTAACCATTCACATACTCAGATATTTACTCAGTACCCATTTTGAGCCAAGCTCCAATCTTGGGACTGGGATACAAAAAAGAAAAAAAAATGCCTATGTGGAGCTAACATGTTTACATGCTAGGAGGGGAGAAAATAACAAAACAGCAAAATGTGTCATATGTCAAATGAAGTTAGGTGCCTTGGAGGAAATAAAGAAGCACAGGGAATAGAAATAGGGAGCACTGAGGGAGAGGTGAGCGAGGAGACAGGGGCAGCCTCAGGGAAAAGCGAGTTCTGGAGGGTGTGAGAAAGGAAAGCACAGATCAGAGGGAAGAGCATGCTGTGGGGAGAGCCAGTCAAGCACAAGAGTGTCCTGGTGCTGAAGGACCCGCATGTCGGTGAGTGTGTCTGGGGAGAGTGATCAAGGGGGGCGAGAAGTTTGAGATGTTTTTGGGTAAATAATGGGGTCTTGGGGAGGGAGGAGAGAAGAGGACAGATCATATAGGGCCCCGTTACCTTGGTAAGGACTTTGACTCCAAGAAAGATGGAAAGCTATTGGAGGGTTTAGGCAGAGGGGTGATTAGTTTGATCTATGTTTTCAAGAGATTGCTCTGCTGCTGTGGAGGCAGGGTAGGCAGGCAGCATGACCCAGGGGAGGCCGCCACAGTGGTGCAGGTGCAAGGCAGTGGCGGCCTGGGTCAGAGTGCTCGCAGCCGAGCTGGGGATGTGGTTGGATTTGAGTATGTTTTGAAGTTACAGACAACAGCGTTCACAGATGGATTAGATGGAGACTGTGAGCAAAAGAGAGGTTTGCCAGGATGTTTGGCCTGAGCTAATGCAAGGATGCCATTTCCTGAGAGGGGGAAAGCTGCAGAAGGAGCAGATTTCAGAGGAAGGGCAAGAGTCCCATTTGGGGCTTGTTACATTTAAGTTGCCTGTTAGACAAGTGAGTAGAGACATCGGACACCTGGAAATACAGAGAAGGGGTTGAGACTGGTGATACAGAAAGGGATTCTTCAGCATCTGATGCTGCTGAAGCCGAGGGGCCAAACGTAGAGGGAGAAGAGCAGAAATCCATGCATCAAGCCTTAGAGTTCAGCTTGAAGAGTGGCAGAGAGAAGAGGATGAACCAGCAAAGCCCGAGAAGTTACCAGTTGAGGCAGGAGGAAAAGCAAGAGAGTGCTTTGACTTAAAACCTGCTTAAGAAGGTTTCTCAGGAGAGCTGTGTCCGATGTTGCTGATGGGTCGAGTTAAGCGTGGTTATTGGGGACTGGGGCAAGAGCAGTGGGGTGAGGTGGGGTGGTGGAGGCCAGAGCCCTGTTTGTTTAGGAAGGAATAGGAGAAGAGCATTTTGGGGAAGGCACGTGGAGTCTTCTCAGAGATGCATGGCAGGAATGGGAGTAGTAGCTGATTGGGGAGTTAGGATCAAGACAGAGTGTTTGCAAGTTGAGAGACAGTATAACGTGTTGTTTTAGCCCTGTGGATGCTCCCTTAGCAATAGAAGAATTAAGTGTGTGGGAGAAAACGGTCATGGCTAGACTGATTACCCTCAGGAGGGGAGAAGAAGTGGAGGGCTTGGTGGCGGCGGCATTGACAGTTCATCCGTGACAACATTAGAGGGGAAGAGCACCCAGCACAGAGGCAGCAACAGAATGGGTGATGGGCTTCTTGGGTTTCTCTTTAATTGCTTCTGTTTGCCCAGTGAAGTAAGGACAAGGTCACCAGTAGGAACCAGAAAGTCGAGGGAGGTGCTGGGCGTTTGTAAACAGGACAAAGGTTCTTTGGCAGAAAGGGAGAGCGACTGACTGGGAAATTGTAGTACAGCTGCTGAGTGACAGTGGCGGGCCTGCTGAGGTTAGTGGCTGTGAATTTAAGAGCGTTTTGTATTTCCCACATCTATGTTCACCTGTGAGGCATCGTTTGTACAGTAGGTAAGAGGGAGTTTTAACAGAGGTTGACCTTTTGCCCTTGTAGTATGATACCTCCAGGGAGGCATGAGGGGATGAAAGGATGTGTGCACACAAGGAAGGGTGTAAAGAATGGTGCATGGTTAAAAAAGCATGAGGGAGGCAGGTGAGGGACAGTACAAGAGAGCTGGGGTCAAGGGATGGTGTGTCCTAGTGAGCCTGAAAGAGAAAACTTGACCCCACCTTGGGGGTTAGATAGATGAGACTTAAGGACCGTAGGCGAGTGAATCAACTGAGATCACCATGTAAACACTTAATTTCTATTAATGCTAATTGTTAGTAGAAGATGCAAATAATTCTGAGGCACACTTCTGTGTTCACATCCCTTCTCCAAACGAGACACCGTTTTCCATCGTGGTGCTCAAGGCTAGGCTCTACGGGGCTATGCAATTTCCCACAAATGTGAGTTTTCACAGTGCCCTCACGAATATATCATACTTGAATCCACTACGATGTTGCTCAGAGTATGCTAGATGGGCTAGGAGTTGATCGAGTGGAAAGTAAAAAGCAAAGAGAAATAAATTTATATTGAGCCCATTATATATTTTTAGTGGTTCTGTCTGGAAAGGGGGCAGAATGTCCAAGATTTCTTTATTTTTTCTTTTGCTCATCAGACTTGAGATTAATTCATCAAGAATATGGACTTTAATAGTAGATAATTGGAAGTTGTTTTAAAATCAGATTGTGTATTTACACGAAGCAGTTGGTTCCATTAATTATTTCTTCCATAAAGAGAAACATAAAATATGCATATAAAGATTATTTTGAAATATTTATGCCTATAGATAAGAATACGAGTAACTAAATATAAATAGAAAATTTGATTGTCATAATGGACTGTTGGGTAACATTGAGAATTCATCATAGAGAAGCTATCTTCTATCATTTAGAAGACAATCAAATTGAGGATGATATCCAAGTTGATATTAATTATTTTCTTGGAAACAAATACATTTAATTCTTATTTTAAAATCTGGTACACTCAATGCATTTTAGACCTGTTATCTCCCATGCTCTTGGACTGCTATATTTCAATGCAGTTATGTTATGTCTTTCTGCCTTTGAAAAATATTTAATAAATGGATCATTAAAAAATAATAAGTGGACATTTAATTTAGAACTGAGTTCTGAAAAAATTAATAAATGGAGAACATTTAATAAATGTTTCATCAAGATTATGCCTCATTCAAAATTGGGTTACATTTTTTGAAATCTCTTTATGGTCTGCGTTAAAAGGAGACAGACTCTCCGATCTGTGTCTGCATTTATTCATTCTGTCACTTAGTTGTTTTGGTTATAAGGTATGAAGAAAATCTGGCCCCACCTGGGTGTGTGGGTACGGATATGTAGGTAAAAAGGGAGAAGTAATTCAATAGCCTTTTCAGATAATGGTGGATATTATTATTAATACTATACCAAAATTCAACAAATGGTAGGTTTCGTAATGATTAGTTGCAATGTGAGATTTAAAAGCCATATCAATAAACTTTTCATACTCTGTTACATTAGAAAAAGATTATATCTCAACATTGAGGATCTGGACTGCAAATTTACCTTATTTAACTGAGGTAAGGCTTTTGAATGATTTAGGTATTTGGCAAAAAAAAAAATTAAGAATATTGAGTTAATTTAAATGACCCTAAATATTTAAATGTTTAAATCGTAACAGGCTCTGCTATTTTTTGTCACATTGCGAATGTTTTAAGCAGTTCCCAAACTGCCTACTTTGCAGTTTTGAGATGACTTATAACTTCTAATTACATGCACTCATCGGGGGTCTTCTGAATCCCAAGCCCTATTATAACGGCGGATGTTAATATTTGTTCAGTGCCCACTTTCTGAGTCGAATTTGCAGTTATGCAAACAGACTTTGGGCTCCGGGGCTCCATGCAGCAGAGCAGGGTGAACTAGCATAGCAGTGGGTCCGTGGTCTGCATCTTGGTCATCATTTCTGGAATGAAGTATCTCCATCATCTGCGTGTAGCGAAAGGCCAGGCTGTCACACGGAAATGACATCAGTTCTCTAGCATCTGTGATACTCCTGAGTAGTAATTTCAGAATACTTAGTGAAAGGCTTAAAGCATTGAAATTTGATGTAGTCCGGGGAGGTAACTTTTCGTCTCAACCTTTAACTCTTTCATTCTATGCCAAAAAGGGGCTCTGGAAGACAGGATGAGTTTTCCTCTGTGGTAGCCTGGCAAGTGGGATGGACACCCTTCCTCACCTCTCTCCTCAAATAGAAGAGAGCGGATGGGAGGAGATGTGACAGTCTCTGGGAAATTTAGTGATAGGAAATTGCTTCTTCTTGAGCAATGAAGAACATTTCAGCTGAGACTAAATTTTTAAGGGCTTTGGCAAAATATTTTAGGCACCTGCAACCATTTCTTCTATAGAGATACATTCACATGGACTCTGTATACCTTGAAAGTAAGGAATATACAAAAATACAAAAGAATCTCCATGTTTGGGAATTGTGAAGTTTGAAGTCTGCATTATCTTTAGTGGTTGAATTTTTCCTGGGATCATTGCTATGCAGGAGCAGCTAAGGAAAAGACAATTTTTATGGTAGCAAAAGAAGTTCCTTGTCCGTTGAAGCAACAGGTAGGGAGTATGTAGAGAAAGTGTGTAAATTTTAGCTCAGTTCTTTGGATGGAATCTTGAAAAAACATTTACAATTCATAGAGCCACCCTTATTTTGAACTGCAATTTTTATCTAGTTGTGGGGACAAAGAGAGAAAAGATTTGAAAGTTGTATTAGGTACTAGAGGAGAAATGCAGTGACAATTCATGGTGCCCAAGGTAGGTCAAGCCTCTTCTTCAACCAGTGGCTTCCATTTAAAGCTTTCTACACAGCGATGCCCACCTTCTGTTTTACTATTCACACATATTGTCAGGAGTATAAAGTTATCAGGAAGTTCTGACAACAAAAATAGCCTTCTTTACTTAAAAAAGTAATTCCTCATAAGCCATGAGAGGAGGACAGATGCAGCTTGCTCAGTTAAATCAAAATTTGTGGGGTGCTGTAGTTACAGAAATGCTGAAAGTCACTGGATATCTAGGTAATGAAGGAGGAAGGGGTCAGAAGCCACACTGATAGTGCCCTTTGTGAGGGCCTGGCACTGAGCAATGGGTGGCAGTTTTTGGTCTCCAGAGGATGGGACCGTAGAGAGAAGGAAATCCCTCCAGTGGTGGGCTCCCTGGTCAGGAGATGGCTACCGAAGTTTATAAGTAAAGCCCAAGTGTCTGAGTAGATGAATTAGAAAAGACGCCATTGCATCGTATATTTGAAAAATGTCTGTTTTACTTAGAATCAACTTTTTATTCATTAAAAACACATCAGAGAAATCTTACTGTTTGGAACTCCTCCCCATATTTAATTGATCCCTCATTCTTCTGGACAATGAATCATGAAACGAACTAATCCTTCCACACAAATATATACATCAAAGGAGGAAAAAGAAAAACCTTCATTAACTGAACAAATGACAAAATATGACTTAACATATACATAAATTAGTGCATCACGTTTTTGCACATGTTACCTACGTGTTGAGTTAAAACCACACAGTTATTCCCAGGGGAGCATAGTAAATATGTGTGTTCTTTAGATTTTTCATGTTTTTAAATATTTTGGAAAAATAGTCCTGAGGCACAAGATGGTCAGTGTCATCTCTGTAGCACAGTAAAGGAATTTCCATAACATGTTAAGCTCTGATTCTCAGTCGTACATCACAAGTTCACAACTAAGTGTTCTTTATTTTTTGATAACTTGCTAATTTTCAGTGACTAAGCTTTTTTGTTCTTTCCCCTATCAGCATGTCTGCCAATATGTAAACGATAATATATAGTATACCAAGGAAGTTATGTAAGTGCATGTTTGGGTAAATTGTTGTAAAAAGGAAGTTTTTTTCCTTAGAACCATAATTATAATCACTGTAAATTCAAGTGTTCTGTTTTGGGTTTCTTTCAAAATCAAACACGTTTGGAAGAACGAAAAATATTTTTTTGTTTCGTTGAATCATGAAAATGAAAAAATGTGCAAAAAAGTATGATCGTTATCTTTATGAAAGTTATTTTGACAATATGGCATTTGTGATTTCTAATAATGTCTGTACTTTTGGAGAAATACAGATGCCTACCTTCAAAATAAAATTTAACACTTTCACTTTCTGAGTACGTGTCAGAAAACAGTGGCAAAATGTGATCCCAGTGTGAGGGTCCAATTTAGTCTCCTTAGGAGACTCACTGAGCTCTATTTTACAGGAGCATAAATGTTTACCTAAGCAAGAAGGTGAAGTCTATTATGCCCAATAAAGGACATTTTACACTGCTGGTTTACGGAAAACATTCAACAGACAGTGGATGTTTTACACAAAGTACAGTGCGTTGTTTGAAACTATTTGCTCATCCATACACTATGCTTAAAATAAACACTATCTGGGAATATGCCAGTCTTTTTTTCTACCTCCTTTACTCCACACCCTAGATTTTGTCACCTGCCAAAGTCAAATAAATCTTATCTAAACAGTTGAGATAAGCCCAGAGTTGTACCCAGTATGGTCAAATCAACAAACCTTTCCAAAAACAGAAATGAAATACAATATCGCTAGATTAAACAGTCTACAGTGGCAATCATGTTTGCATTTAAAGATTTTATTCTAAAAGGATTACAGTCTTGGTATCCACTTTTTTCCCTCTGCCTAGACAAGAAGGCGACATACTGACTCAAACAAAATGCATTTGTTCTCTAACAATTTAACTTGTACAGCTCTTATAAACAGGCCCATAGGTGTACGAAGCCTACTGACTTAATCAGTAACTTATGTTGTTAACTTTGTATAAGCATGTATGCTTGAGATGTACCAGGGGTGGATTGGGTATCAGACTTAATTTTTTTCCAACAAGAAAGCTTTTCTTTATGTAGCCTAAGTACAAAATCTATAGAATTCTGGCATTTCACTGGCATTCTGTACTTTACAAAATCCCCACCAGCTGAAACTGCCTGAAAAGAAAAGATAGTATAAATGAATGTGATTTCTAAATTCTGGAAATCAAACTCGGAATTTTCTTCCTTGCATTGCATATAACATTTTAATTGCTTGTTAATAAAATGTAAACCCTACAAGGGCAGGAATTAGTCCTCTAAGATTTCCCACTGTATCCCCAGGGCTGAGAAGGATACCTGGCCCAGAGTTAGAACTCTATGGATACTTGCTCAGTGAATGAGTGTTTTCAAGATACCCTGTCTTCTTCTTAGGTAAATATAAATATTTTGTACATATTGCATCAATTTGCTGATACTTGAAAGCATGTTTTTGAAGTGACTGTATTTCAACTTAGAGTTAAATGCCTCCCTTTCAATGTCACACTAATTGTTAAATATGTAATAAGTAATGGGCAGATGTCGTTATATCACTAAACATCATTTTCAAAAATAATACCTCTCAGGTGGTACTGACATTTGTGCATTTCTTGTCCATAGAGTAACTTATACACTGATTGCTGATTTGGAAATAACTCATTTCCCCACTGTTCTTTAAGCACACCCATGCATACTTTAGTGCAGCCTCTATCTAACACAGTGGGAAATTAACCCAATTGGATTTAGATATGTGGTTCTGATGTGCTTCCTGCCCTTCTTTTATTTTTAAGGCCCAAACAATAATATGAAATAAACATCCTTATTTTCTGATTTACGTTTTGTTTTATGGGAACAATTATATCTCCATATACACATGCACACACACACACACACACATTTATGTTTAGACATTTAGAACTAAGAACCTTCCATTTTTGAATGCCTACTATGGCAAGGTCTGTGTGCACACAGTAGAGAAATTACCTCTAATTCTCACAATAACCATTTTAGGGAGGTACTGACATCTTCATTAATGTACCCATTTCACATGTGAATGAACTGAGACTCAGAGCTTACCGAGTCTCTCCATACTGAGATCTGTGCTTTTTATTCAGGTCAGTGTGAATCCAAAGCATGAGGTTTAAGGTTTCAAGTAACTTTGGAGAAAACCAAGGCTTCTGAGGTATTTATTTGGGCAGATTACAACTTCTTAACAACATGATATTGTATAAACTGGGGACTTGAAAAAGCAAATAATGAGATTTAAGTCTTATGACTGTAAAGGAGTGGAATGCTACTTTTAAAATTTGGAATCAAAAAAAGAATTGGTATACTTGCCATTTAATTTGTCATGGTCTTTAAATAATCCAGAATTACTTGAAATAGTATTCACAAACTTGTGTGTTTCCCCTGTGTGTTACGAATGTGGAGGAACATGTCTGGGAGACTTTCCACAGTGTGTGCGTGTGTGACAAGCCCACGCCCCTGGGGCTCAAGCGTGTTTGGTGGTAGGATGTGTACATACTGCCAGTGGTGTTTCCTTTCCTCTTATTATCAAGTGTGAAATGTTCTGATAAATATGGTACCAAGTATTTTCCTCTTTCTGAGAAATGTAGTTTTAAAAATTGTTGGATATGTTCAGTTAACTAAGCCAAGCAAGACCAAACAAAATTTTAAAAACTGCTTGACTGCATCAGTAGGAAATTTTTGCTATGTAATATATTTTGGCAGGTTTTTGAGAAACTCCCCAGGTGTGCAGGTTTTCAGGTGGGGATTAACACTTCACTGTTTCCTTATAAAGGAGCACTGTGTGATTTCTGACTCCATTGTCATCAGATTGGACAGTGACATGCACTCACCAAAGGTTTCTATGCTTTACTGAGTTTTCAAATACAAATTTAGGGACAATAATTCTAGGCATTTCTAAAAACTTTTAATTTTCCTTTTTCCTTTTTATGTCTTCCTGGCAGAACAATTAAGGCAGTACTAGAAACTCCTCAGTGAGTAAAAACTAACCATTTGCATCTACCACAGAATGTAGATGTGAAGGAGGACGCGGTGGCGGCTTCTTAGAAACAGCTTTCTTTTACTCTGTGCCTCAGTCCCTTCCTTCATTATCACAGAGAGTTATACTCATAGTACTGTTTGCAGCACACCTTGTTGTCTATGCCAGTATTTGGCTTGTGCTTTCTCAGGTGTTGGCTGTCTTCGTGGCTCTATGGGACCCATAACGCAAATATGTGACAATGTCCCTTTCTTAAGGTTAGCTGTCATGGCTTCTCTCTGAAGCCCCAGTAATGACTTCCGTTTTTCACATTATAAGCATTTTTAGTTTCCTGCTATATAGAGAACACTCTGACATGAGCTGGTGCTATCTAAAACAAGATCCCTGCTATCAGGTTCTTTAAAGTCTCCTTGGAGGGACAGAGCACATATATATATACAAAAGAAGGAATATCCAAAATGTATCAGATGACTTGCATTTATGTTAAAGGGTGCAATCAAGAGGCCAGAGAGGTCATTATAAGCCATGGAAATTAGGTAGTGTTTCAGAGATTATTTAGGCTTGAGCTTGAAATTGCTATTTTGTTAGAGACAGTAGTTCTCCACATTGCTAGCAGTTTTAAGCTTCCCCTCCATTCTGGGTTACCATGGGAAACTACTTTGGCCAGTGAAACTTCTACTTAGAAGTCTGCTAAGAATTCATCATTAATAGATGTTGCATATGTTTTCTTGTGACTTCATTTTTCCTCCTTCATTTTGTGTGGAATGTAAAAGTGATGGATGGAGCTGTGGCAGCTATTTTTCCACATGGGGAGTAGACATTTAAAGACCATCAAAAACACTTTGGCCCTAACCTTTAAAAAAAATTTTTTTTTTTAATTCTGGTATCGTTAATGTACAATCACTTGAACAACATTATGGTTACTAGACCCCCCTATTATCAAGTCCCCCTCACATACCCCATTACAGTCACTGTCCATCAGTGTAGTATGGCCCTAACCTTTATCTCCTGAATCATTGCCAACCTATCTCAATTTTGTTTAAGTCATTATTTATTCATATATTCTTTTTACAGCTGAAAATAATTTTTAACCAGTATAAATATATTGAACACTTTTGCCATATTGTCAAGTGGCTAATTGTCAAAGAATTGATTCATATTTCAAATATCTTTGTCACTACACTCTAAATAACTGACATCACTCTCTACAGCAGCCTAAAATGAGCCAGCCTTTTAAGCAGTGGGGAGGACTAAGTTATAAACTAACTTGAATGAGTGACATTTATTCCCTTCATCTAGACCCTGTGTCCTTCATTTTATTTCTCAAAACACCAAAGACTTGGGAATTCAGCTCTAATTTCTCTTTAATTTCATCATAATACAGATATTCTTTTCAAAAAACAAACAACTCCCTCTCCTCCCAACTGTCCTGAGTTTACGTTAATCACTCTTGCCCTTCTTAATCCAGCTATGTAAGTGTTCCTTGACATTATACTGCTTAGTTTTGTTAAACCTAGAACCAATCACAAATTTAGTTGGTTACAAGAGGGAGATATTTCTATTATTATATAAGGGCTTACGAGAGAAGATAAGCTGAGAAAAGCTTCTAAGTTATGATCTCTCTTCTAGCTTCAGAGTCCCTGAAGTTTTTAAAAAGCCCCTTTTGGGGGGTAGGCAGTGTCATGAATGAGTTCTGTGAATATAGGCTCACTAGGGGCAGGCCTCTGGACCGGCTAGAGGGTGAGCCAGGTGATGTGTATCTGGGAGAAACATGCTCAGAGGGATGTGTGGCTTTCTACTTTTTGTTGCCAGACTCACTGCGATCTATTCTCAGGAGCTGGTCAATATTAATTTTCCCCCCTTAAGCTATTATATTTATTCTTATTAACTATTCTCCCCTATTACTGAGATGCTGGCCTTCCTGAATTGGTCTCATTTTCTTAACTTTTTTCTCTTTTCTTTTTGATCTGTTTTTGGGAAATTCCCTCATATTTATTTTCCATACTTTCTATTAAATGTTGCTACTTGTTACTACGTTGTTATGTTTGAGGAAACATTTTTTCCAATCAGGAGGGTGTTGCAATATCTGGGCAGTCGTTGGGAGTGTCTGGAAACAGGTGGATGCCAGGGAGAGTGGGGAGGTGAAGCCATATTCTGTGTGTATTTGGAAGGTAGGTCAACAGGCTCATGAGGAACTGGGTGCGGATGTGGGAAGAAGAGTGGGGAAGGTTGGCCCACCTGAGCATCTGGCAGATGGCGTCACCACCCTGTGAGGGGGCGGAGGGAGTGGCCAGAGTGGAATCCCAGCAGGAATCCCAGGAGAGCCTGCCAAGAAGGCTGTCGGTTCTACAAGGCAGGAGTGCAGGACCCAGGTTAGAGGGTGGAGATGCGAATGTGGGAGGATTTCCAGCCCCCTGCGAGGCTGGAGGAGGTGACTAAGGGTGTGCGTGTAGGCAGAGGTGAGAGGGGTATAAGGGCCCAGCCCTAGGGCCCTCTGAACATCAGACACTGGGGAGAGGAGCCTGCAGAGTGGGGCACGGGACAGGTAGAAGGAAGAGGAAGAGGGAGCGGCATCCTGCAAGCTGGATTAAGTACTCGTGACGGGAGGAAAGGATTATTCACTGTGTCAGATGCTGCCAGGCACTGAGAAATGTGCTTGGATTCCACAGGACAAAGCTGCTGGTGACTCAGTAATCAGAGCAAAAGCTTAACGGAGCGGGATTAGGAAGAGGAGGGCAGAGCAGAATGTGGGGCGGCGAGAATTGGCAGTCCTTTGGAGCATCTGGAGGTTTATTGTGGTTCCGGCCGGTCGGTCCCTGGCATCTGGTCGGGCCATTGTGTAGACGGTGTGCTCATCGGCTGTCCTGCCTTAGAGGTGGGAGAGGTGACAGTCCGGCAGCAGCCGTGCGCCCTCCTGCAGGGCCGGCTGACTCTGAGTTCCATGCAGCCTTATCTGGGCATGTTCTTTTGTCGGGCAGCCTGTATCCTGTGCTCTTTGTTCTTGGGGTGGGGAGAGTCCCCAGTTTCTGGCCTGGGGGGTGCAGGTCTGCCTGGTAGGGCTCTGGGCCTCAAGGCTGGAGGTGTGGGGGTGCGGGTGTGTGTCCAGCACCAGCACCGTGTTTGGTCCCCAGGTGTCCAGTGTGCTGGCCTACAACCTTGCTTCTCCCTTAGTCCGCAGGCTTGGTTTTCATTTCTCAAGAAGACAAGTCTGACAGCGTTGGACAGGGCATGTGGGGAATGGAGATGTGACTGGCTGAGGGGACTGCTTGCCCAGCACCCCTTCCTATCAGCACACCCCCTCCCCCCAGGTGTACAGGCACCCGGGGCAGCCAGTCCCTTGGCCTGGGTGGGTTCTTGTGTCCCCACTGATGGCTGCCATTATAGCATAATTATTCGTTCATGGCTTTCATTTCCCCTGACCATGAGATCCTCTGTTTAAGGGAGCTTATGTATCTCCACATCCCCAATGTGCTTTCTGGTGCATTTACCAAAGAGATAATAAATATTGTCAGATATGTGGAATTTGGGTATACAGTGAAATAGAAATGAACTTTACATATGTCCTTTTCCCTGATTTTAAAGTGTAATGACAAGCTGCCTACAACTCCTTAAAGAGATCTCTTAGGAAATTTTGGTTCTGGTGGTTAGGATACAGCTGAGATAGCTTTTAACAGGAGACTTCTGATCTCTGTTATTGAGTTCCTACTAGAACCCAGGTCCTTGCTTCTCAGCAGTTGGCAAGGCAAGCTTCATCTTTGCTTTTCCTGTGGCTTCTGAATTCCAAGTGGGGTGAGGATGGCTTCTCTAAGTCCTTACGCACTTTCTTACTCCAGCAGTGAGAAGAGGCTGAGAGCTGCACGTGCAGGCTCATTTGCACTCATTTAGTGTTTAAGCTCCTGCCGACTCCACTCCCTTCCTGTACGCCTTAGCTGATTCAATGTCTGGCTTCACTGCGGGTACTTGCTTAGTCTCTTATGTCACCAGAAGTGCCAGTGAAACTGTCATTTTTCTTTTGGGTGAGAATGTTTTCAGCTTAGTTTGTCTAAAATCTCTCAATCAACATCCTGATTGGAAGAGACATTAGTAAAATATTTTCCATGTAAGAATGTTAAAAGGGCCATAGTAACGATAACAGGGACAACCAGCATTTTCTGCATGTTTGCTATGCACATGGCACTGCTTCTGGGCATTTTGCACGTGTAATTTCATCTCCTGCAGGGACCCTGTAAGGGGGTCGGGTGTTACTCTTAGATAGGTTCATTTTGCAGATCCTGGGCAAATCGGGACACTCTACAGTCCACTGCATCCCCCTGCTTTCCAGTGTTATTTGCCACTGGACAATATGACATTACACATTAGATTTGTGTTTTATGTTTTTGAGCTATAGTCACCTGCGGTAAGGTTTGTTGTTTATGAAAGGACAAGGGTGACCCAAAGAATGCTCAGTTTGTCCGCTGACATTAGAGGGAATTTCCAGGAATTACTAGCTGCAGTCTGTTTCAACATTCAACAAGGTTTTTCTGGAACCTCTCATGTACCGGGTTCTTCTAGATACAGTGAAGGACACAATGACTTGGGCATGGTCATGTAATTGCAGAGGGAAAGTTCTGTCCATGAATATTATCCCACGTCTCCATACGTCTACATATCGTATTTCCTCTACCGTCTACCTCACGGCAATGAGGAGGCTTAGCATACCTATACGAGAAGCTAACTTGCCTGGCTAGTGCATTTCTTCTTTCCACTGAGTCATGATACCTCCCCATGTCCTCTGTGAACTTGGAGCCTAGTAGAAAAGCAAAAATGTCAATAAAATCAATACATTAGAGAGCAAAGAGGACCACAAGTTGAGATCTGAAGTCCGTGGAAAAAAGAGCCATGAGTTAGCAACCCGGTGTGGTGGGCAGCCTCTCCGATGGCCTCCAAAGATCCCCACCTCCTGGTGTTCATGTTCTCATGTCATCTCTTCTCTTTGTGTGTGGCAGGACCTGGTGGCCCACAATGAATAGATGATAACGGGTGCTGGGATGTCACTTCCAAGATCAGGTTGCAAAGGGAAGGCAGCTCTGCCATGTGTGCCCCCATCACACGCTCCAAAGGAAGCCAGCTGCCTAGTCATGAGCTTCCTTATGGAGAGACCCTCCTGGCTAGAAACTGAGGCAGGCCTTCAGCCAATAGCCAGTGAGAAGCTGAGGCCCTCAGTCTGAGGAACTGAATCCTACCAACAAGCATGTGAGCTGGAGGATGGGCCCCATGCAGAGCCTTCATATGAGGTCTCAGCTGTGGCCGACAGCTGGGCACAGTGTCCGGAGACACCACGCTGCGAAGGCACGGGCTAAGTGGCTCTGGGTTTCTGACCCATAGAAGCTGTGGGATAATAGACGTTTATTGTTTCAAGCCCCCAAAAGCTTTATTGTAATTTGCCATGCAGAAATGGATAGCTAATATTCCTGGTAATGAATACTGTGAGTTTTTCTAATTTGGGGGTCTCCACCCCCAGTGTAGTGGATTACATGGAAGGGAGGGATTAAGGCAGGAAACCACAGTGCTGGGGTGAGTGTTCAGGGCCGTTGGGAAAGGGCCCCTAGGCTGCTCTAGTCCTGTCCCATAGAGGTGACCCCAGATTTTTAAAAAGTCAAGATTGGAGTAAGGCAGGTACTAACAGTGTTCCACAGCTTAAAATGTTGCATTCCACAGGAGCAATCATGTCATGTTTATATACCAGTAAAGCAAACCACTTCATCTGGCTACTCAAAATATGCAAAGCATTACAAATTTGATTAATAATTATTGTTTTGTGAACTTATTTTACATGAATTCCTTTAATACAGCTCTTAAAATATGGTCATTTCCCTTCTGTGCAGTTCTTCGATGGGAAGCACAGTGACAGAATTCATGTCACGCAGACACTCAGACAAATGTGTTATATTGCACTCTAGTCTGTGTGTTGGTAAGTTAGAATAAAAATGTCCCACATTTCTAGAGCTGAAGGTGGAGAACATGTTACTAGCAAAGGCCAAGCATCCAGGGATGTGATATAGGCATATGACTGTCACCTGCTTATGTACATATGTTCACAAGGCCATGTGTCCAGCATACAGCCGTTTCCTATGTTGAGTCTGTAATCCTTGGTTGTTTTGAATATTACTCTGGAAGTTCAGTCTTTTCGTGTAATGCAGTGTCTTTAAAGAAAATAACTTTTTTTTTCTGTTTGGATATTTTATTTTAAAGACATTTGCCTATTTTA
The DNA here is from genome assembly GCA_032199065.1 of Smutsia gigantea. Taxonomy (NCBI): domain Eukaryota; kingdom Metazoa; phylum Chordata; class Mammalia; order Pholidota; family Manidae; genus Smutsia; species Smutsia gigantea. Next base: position 72,203 of record JAVSCE010005988.1, on the reverse strand, counting down.
GAACTCAAATAGTCAACTTAACCTATTTCACTCTTGATTTTGTGATAGTGTGGTTTGGCAAAAAGTGCATTGGGTCTCAGCAAGGGTGTGCCAGTGGCGTTCATAAAGAAAAGAACTATTTGTGGTCTCAACTTTTGATGATTGAAAGCAAATGTTTGATCCTAAGCCTAATTTTAATCTAGCACATTCCCCTCTCTGTCTCTAGTTTTCTAACCAATATGTTCACAGATAACATACATTTTAAAATTAATAACTTAAATTATTCCAAGGCTTCTTGAATTATCCTCACTATAAAATTGCTTATTTTCTCCACATGATAAACATATGCTACAGACAAAAGTTATTATCCCCCTCAAGGTCTCCGAGAAGCTTAGCATTTTGATCAAAGACACACAGCCTGTTGGTAGAAAAGCCAGACTGAGTACTCCGTTCTTCAACTTTATCACATCTTTGGCATTTTACAAAATTTGAGACTTAAAAGTAAAATGGCTATCCATTTTGGCTTGGCATGATTATTAAATACACAGTCGTTTACAGGTTGTTTAAAGAGAATGGTAAAAATCTCCATGTGTTTTAATCCTGGAAAGATCTCATACTTTACAAACAATTGAGTAACTTTTTAATGTGCAAAAAGGCTGGGCCTTCCTCTCAACACCTCCTTGGCCCTTGTACCCTTCCACATAAAAACAGAACAGATGCTTCGTGGTTAAATTCAAAGTAACATTTATTTATATATGTTTTATGGGCGAGTGATTAAACCTGCTTTATAGACTTGGAGGGGAATGGATGGATGGGCAATGTGATGAGTCCCAGACAACACTGGGCATTCCAGAATGTCTCAGAGGAAAGAGCAGGAACCAAGTGTGAAATATGTGGCCTCTAATGCGAAGTGTAATCACATTAGCACATGGTTGAATATTAGAGAATCAAGTAATTCGAATTAAAGATTTATCACTCAATATCCACCTAAATTTTCGACGTATTCATGTTCTGAAACCTAAGTCTCGTGCTTAATTGTTTCAGTGTTAAGTAAAAAAGGCAGCATATGATGAACACCCAAGAGCGGCATACGGTCAGTATGCCAGGCTGTACATTCAGTATAATCGTTCATCTTTCAGGTGGGAGCATCGACCCTAGATAGAGGCAGAAATTTTCTCTTTGGTGCCTGAGGGCCCTAAAGCAAATAGAAAAGAAATAAACTTTTCTAACTTTCGGTTAGACAGTAAGACTTTTAGAGCCAGAGGAGTTGAACTTTTATGAAAACTTGAAGCAGGAAATAACATTAACCAACCACCTACCAGATCCTCTGACCTGTAACTTGATTGCCTTTGGTCCGCACAAAAACCAAAGCTTTGCTAATAGTTTCCATGATTTCCTTGTTTCCCTCACCTCTCCCCCATAAAGAAAATAAAACTTGTTGAGTTAATAATATACTTGAAGTAATGGCAGAAGCCAATAAAATTTAAAATTAAACCTAGTTGCTATCCATTGAGATTTCCTGGGGATGAGTAAGAACTCTTAATCATGGATTAGGAACTTTTTAGGACTTGCTTAGGACCACATACTCAGGGTTAGGACCATGTGACTTTTTTTGTTGTTAAAGTATCATTGATATACAGTCTTATGAAGGTTTCACATGAACAACATTGTGGTTTCAACACTCACCCACATTATCAAGTCCCCCCCCACCCCATTGCAGTCACTGTCCATCAGTGTAGTAAGATGCTATAGAGTCATTACATGTCTTCTCTGTGCTGTACTGCCTTGCCTGTGACCTACCTGTATTGTGATTGCGAATTATAGTGCCCCTTAATCCCCTTCTCCCTCCCCACCCACCCTCCCCAACCCCTTCCCTGTGGTAACCATTAATCCCTTCTCAGAGTCTGAGTCTGCTGCTGTTTTTTTTCTTCAGTTTTGCTTTGTTCTTATACTCCACAAATGAGTGAAATCATTTGGTACTTGTCTTTCTCCACCTGGCTTATTTCACTGAGGATAATACATCTAGGTCCATCCTTGTTGTTGCGAATGATAGGATTTGTTTTCTTTTTATGGCTGAATAATATTCCTTTCATCTATTGATGGACCCTTAGGTTGTTTCCATATCTTGTCTATTGTAAGTAGTGCTGTGATAAACACAGGGTTGCATATGTCTTTTTGAATCAGGCATCTTGTTTTCTTCACATAAATTCCTAGGAGTGGAATTACTCAGTCAAATGATATTTCTATTTTTAGTTTTTTGAGGAACCTGCCTATTGCTTTCCACAATGGTTGAACCAATTTACAGAACCACGTGACATTTATTAAGACATTCTCGAGTACCTGAATGGTTCCATGTTCTGTGTTCCTTCCGTAACAATAAATTGCCCCATAAAAATAGTGTTCCCTTGAGGGAAGAGAGGAACCATCACCTTGATATAATTTCAATATTCAGGTGTTTCCCTCTCAAAGGAAGCTGAAAGTTTGGACATGGAGTCAAGAAGTTTCCAAAGAGCTTTTTCCTTGAATTTCTTGCCACCATAAAAAATTGGTATATATGCATATTTATATAAATTCCTCAGCATGGCCATAACCAGAGATCTGATTATACAATAACATGTAGCCAGTTGTCTGTAGCCTTTCAAGGCTGGGTAATGGAGCACATCCATGCCCAGTAGCTCCAATTTCAAATTATTTTTACTCTGGTAACTAACTGCTAACCTTCTAGTAAGCTATTGTAGTCCCTGGAGTATAAGAAACACTTTACACTTGCTGAGTACATTAGGGAATGAATTATCTTATTACCTTGATTTTAGACTTTTATCAGTTGAAAATGCACCATCTACCTAATCACATATTATAATGAAGGGGGCACTGGAAGGCACCACTAAAAATTTACTAACATACGAATTTTAGTTTGATTCCTGATTTCTGAAGTGTTAAAATGTGCTTTTTAAATTGAGGAAATACAGCACTTCTGTAAGTGTAACCTTTTCCCAGTTGCATCTTTAACTTTTATTTCCTCTATAGAACACCTATCATTGCATCCATTCATTAGCCAGTATCTAATCTTCCTTCATTTCCAGCTGCTTCTTTATTTTCGTGTGTGATTCCCTCAAAATTGCTGATTCTCATTGAATTGTGTTAGCATCTCTCCAGTGTAAAGCCAACTAAGGGAAAATTGTGTGGGAGAGTGTTGCTTTCCATTGAGATTTCCTGGGGATGAGTAAGAACCCTTCATCATGGAACAGGAACTTCCACGGACTTGCTTAGGACCACATACCTGGGGTTAGGACCACATGACATTTATTAGGACATTCTTGGGTACCTGACAGTGTGTGAGATAAAAAGGTGAAAAACCTCAGTATATTCACAAGTAAAGTTTAATGTGAAGAAAACTTGTAGGAATGATATGTTTTAAAATGATAGATAAAGCCAGAGTACAATTGTATCTTTTAGGAGTTTTGACTTGAGTAGAAATGATTTTATTGTGTTTCTTTTCCTTGTTCCAAGAGTGAAATCTTACACTCAGTTGACTATGAGCATTTCTTTCAGTTTTCCCATCAGTCTCTTGCTATATCACCAGAGGAATGTGGAAATACTAGGTTATTAGCCAATGAATTCCAAAGTCAGAGGCTTTTGGATTCACTGTAATATTTTCTTTAAGGGCTAGTGTCTGTACATATCCAAAGGGTGTAACCCTATATGTGAATTTGCTCTTGTTATTTGGGTTTTATGCATTTTGTTACATTATTTATAGCTGTATTACCTCCAGTGAAAATCATTTGTTAATCCCTTTTAATTAATTTTTGGAATATAGTCAAAGTTAGTCGGGCTATGTTTTTTCCACTTTGAAATGTTAAACAGTTTGTGATATGTTTGCCTTATGTGGTTTAAGGAATGAAAAGATTTGTCTGAGAAACTTAATTGAATTCTTAGATTGATATTTGAGACCTAATTTTTTTTTGGAAATGGAGATAGTGGAAGATTATTAGGGTGGAAGTATCATATTCTGCTTGCTGTGATATTTGTTGGTGAATCTAGGCTCTGTTCCCAGCTCCTAATAGAAATGCTAAATTATCTTGCTTAGATTTCTCATCCATCATATATGCTTCTATTTCCCACTTGTCTTTCTTAATTCTTTCTTGGGATTTTGCCAGAGTCAACAAGAAAATGTCTCATGTGCTTTAAGCTTTGAGAAAAAAGACATTATAAAATGCCTCAGTTACCAACATAAATCTAACCAATTTGTGATCATTCACTTTGTGATTTTTCTCCCAGAAACCTTTCACAAGAGCTTCACTGGCTACTTAGCGTAAATCTGATCAGGGCAAATATACCTCATTTTCAGCTAATATGTGTATAGGTAATGCAGAATGCTTTTGATTAGCCTGTGCCCAAACTGAGTGATAAAACACATACCAGCTCCAAAGTACAATATACTTTCCAGGCCAAGAAATGCATTTCAAGAATATATTCCCAGCTTTTGGCCTTTTATTCTACTTCCTTCCTTAATAGAAGCATCGGTCGTTTATATATTAAGAATGGAGTTTTGAGGGTATATCAGTGATAATCTCAATACCATAATCAAAGAATTGTCTTTTGATTATTATAATCTATAAGTTTATAGACTTATAATAAGAAGTACAGCTATCATTTCTATATTAAGCCCATCAGCTTAGTGATCAGGTTTAACCTTTGTCACATGTCTTTAGGTAAATTGGAAGACACGAACATTTATTGGTGTAAAACTAGGATGTGGCAGTAACCGGAGTGATTTGCCTGTTTTTTCTGGTATTAGGCAAATTTTTCATATTCATGCTGTTGGGCCTTGAAAGACAGGCTCACAGTTTATCTTTGACCTTTGACTTGGCCATATTCATGGGAATTTGTATTTGTGGAGCCAGTGAAAGCTTTCACACTACCCCTACCCCCCTACCTCACTGGCATTCCCTGGGCACAGTCTTTGTTATGGGGCCAGTGGACGCACTGAAGTCAGATCCGCTCCCTCCTCTGACTGCTGGGTCATGAACACTTTCTGAAGTTGGTGACTATTGCTCCAGATGGCCAGATGTCTTTTCACAGCCGGCTTATGACAATTTATGTTCTTTCTTTTGTCTTTTTTTCCACAGCTGTTGTGAACTTGGACAACTCTGTGGTTGACCTGGAGACCCTTCAAGCTCTCTATGAGAATGTGAGTAATAGAAGGAATTTTATGAGTGACTATATAATCTATACAAAAATAATTGCCCACGTACACATCTAGGCTCATTGCTCTAATGTCCTCAGGAAATTTGATCTGGGGCACTGAATTTATGTAAGTACCATTTGTTAAAATACTTGCCAGGAACATATTGGACAAATGCATGGTCTCCTAGTTTTAGAGATTGTGATTCAAAGCATGCTGAATATGAGGTCATTCACATTCCCTCTTTTGAACTACGATTATAGTAAATATTTCAGTAGAAGTTAATTTGAGCTAAGCATTGTTCTGTGCACTCATTCATTTCATCTTCACATGAAAACTTTAGGTATGTACTATTTTTATCCCTGTTTACGTATGTGGAAATTGAATGACTTGCTCAAGGTCACGCAGCTCATGTACTGTAGCTCGGATTTAATTCATTCTGGCTCCATCTCTCCAAACTGCCATTAGTTTACTTCCGTAAGTGGCAGGACATTCAGACTTTCTTCTTGGAGCACTTTATCTTAAGAAGTCAGCAGGGAAAAAGAGGAGTATCAGAGGAGTTTGATCACATCACGAGGTAGTCTGTGCCTTTAGGATACAATCCATATGGTGATACATGAAATGGCTTTAGCTGGGGCATGGCATGAAACAACATCGATTCATGTAGTAAGAAAGCAATTCTCTTTTCATTCCTTTTGACTGTGTCTAGGAGAAAGTCTCAGTGTGACCATATTATGTCTCATATATTCTTCATTTTCTTTCTGCTCTTGCTTGTGATCGGCCTGGTATTTAAGCCTCTGTGCTCTTTGGGGAGCATGGCCTTAGTTGGTCTTTGACTTTTCTCTCCCAAGTCAAAGACTTCTGGCTCTGGGAGAGACACATGATGGACAGGATACAGGCTCTTCCTGGAATGCTCACTTGAGGACTCTCAGTGTACTGGGGCTTCCTGTCCACTTTTGAATTTGATACTTCTTAAAATATATGTATACTTGGTCTCCCTGTGAGGTTGCGACCTTTGTAAGAGGAACTATTTCTCTTACAATGGTGCATCAGAGAATCTATTGATGGACTGTGGAGTTGGTACCCCACGAGTGCTGTGAACATAGGCACTCAGACTGAGTCATTCATGAGAGGGAAGGTTTGAGTGGTTTACCATGTCGTTGCTACCGCATGATGCAGAACTGGAAAATACAACTCGTGTATGTAGTATATTAGTGTCCCAGTGAAATGAGTATTTAAAACATAACCATTTGAAGTTTCAGAGAGTTTTCATTCCTTCTGAGTCTTTCATACCAACCCTCTCCCAACTGGTAGAGGCATATAGAAGAACTGAGTAAATATTAGGGAAAGTAAGTTCTTCAGCTGTTTGTAAGGATATATGTCAGTGTATCTATAACTCTTTTTCTTGTACATACATTACATACACATATATGCCTGTGTTTATGTACATACAGAGTATGTGTGTGTATGTATGTTACATGAAGACACATGAGTGTGTTATTTTAAACTTGTATATCCATGTACAGAAGTATATACAGAAAAAAACAGAAATGGGGAGCAACTATATTTATGAAGAAAGCTTCATTTGCATTGGTTTATAGCATTTTATTCAGATTATTTGGCCTTTCAAAGTAAATTAATTTCACAAAATAGAAATTTCTGACTCTGAACAAACTAGATACCCAGGATTTGTGTCTAACTTCCCATCATATTCCATGCAAGTAGGACAAGTATTAGCTGGCACTGGTTAAATCTGGTTTTCTTTTTATTATTGTTGTTAAAGTTAATGGTTCAGACTTTCACTGTGTCAGGAAAACAATTACTTTTTTGGTGGGGATGGCTCACAGTAATATAAGTTCAGGTAGTAATCGGCTAGATTTTACTTTATAGCCACATTAAGTAGAGGAACTTAACAAATCCATTATGAATAATAGATAATTCTGAGTAACTTACAAGTAGAACTCATGATAATTCCTGATTAGCTTTCATTGAAGTACAAGTCCAAAGAAGGCAGAAATATTTATTTTATCCATGGTAATATCCACAGCATCTAGAGTTAGGTAGTATTGGGCACACAGGAAGTATTTAGTGAATGTTAAATGAATGTTTATATGAACTAATGAATGGAATCTACTTATAGGCTTTGCTTTAGGATCTCTTTTGGGCTTTCTATCACATGGTTTTCAGATATATTTTGCCTATTCAGACTGACTGTTACCTACTGGGAATAAGGATCTATATTGAACATCTCTGCCATCTTCACTTTTTGTAATGACTTAAGAGGATTTCATATGCAAAATAATTAGTGGTTCTTTCCAGTGCGGTCTGGGTAGCACAGTCATCATTTACTGTGACCTGCTGTGTATAAAAAGTGATGATAGGCATACTGGTTGAAACTTTGAAAAGAGTAAATGAGGATTTGAAATGCTTACCTGTTTTAAGAATTCTGGGTCACTAAGGGTAGACTTCTGGAGACCTATTTGCATATAGGGATCTTCAGTTTTCTAGGGACAAATACTGGGGGAAAACCGTAATTTTTCTGAGTGATATGCAACAGCAGTAGATAAAGGCTTTCCCAGTTAGTTGATGAATATATCTCTAAGAAAGCCAGGGGCTCCCCCTCAGTTAAGAGAGAATTGACATGTATACACTCCCTATAAATGAAAAATGCATTTATTGAAATCCCTTCTTTCTAATTGTTTCATTCCCAAAAAAGTTATGATCACTTAAAGAACAAGATTTTGAATTTTTAGAAATAGTAATAATCGAATGTTTATGATGCACCAAACACTGTCCTAAGTGCCTTACATGTATGAATTGATTTAATGCTACAAGTGCCTTACCCATGACTTGAGGAAGAAGTAGTATTGTTGTCTAACCCTCCTTAGCAATTAGGACACAGGAGTTCCCACCACTCAGAGCTGGGCTGACACCTGGTCACCTCCTTGAAAGGTCACGGTTCCAAGCACAGAATTTCCTAGTTTCCGGTGATGACTGAACAAGTCCCCCAGGAAGAGCTGAGATACAGAGTGTGGGGGAAAGAACACAGGCGGGAAAAGTCAGGGCTTTGTTCAGGGTCCAGCACCACAATTTAGTAGATGCGTGGCTTCTGTACGTCACTTGTCCTTGTTCAATTTCCATATTCCCATTTCTAAATTGGGTTTCTAATAATCCAAAATAACATCAACTTTTTGTCATCAAATGGATATCGAAAGAGTTCTGTAGACTATTCGATGCTATTATGCTGATTACTTTTTTTTTTGGATAAAAATGATTGTAGACATAGAGCTTAAAATAACTATGGTTGTCAAACTGCAAACGATTGTCTCTAAGACTGGTGGGATTGAGGCTAACAAAGGTTGTGTGCTATGTGAATTAAAGTAAAACTGGACCTTTCCCTCCAGATCTGAAGATTTTGCCAGATGAAGCAGAATAAAATACCTGTATGTTTACAGGCCACATGAATTAATAGAGAATACATAAAATTTTTTTGGTCAAATTCAAGATGATACAATCATTTTAAAATTTGTATTTTTTCCTTTGAAACAGTCTCAAAGATAAATAAAGTTGCAGATGTTGTTTGTACAAAGAACTGTTTTTTGGTGTCACTTGTGAATAAATTGTGAACCTTATGCTCTATTATCCCTGAACACTTTGTATATAGTAATAGTATTTCCTACAAACAAGCGCACATTTAGCTGTAGTGAAACCATCCGCATCATTAAATTAACATTGATATATTACCGTCATCTGATTCACACATCCCCGTCACGTTTTGCCCATTGTTCCAATAATGTCCTTTGTATTTAGGGCATCTTTGAAATCTTGTGATGCTTTCTGTCTCCTTTGCTTGGATACTTGCCTCTTTTAGCTTTGTATTATCACTATGTGTGCATATATTTTATCTTTCAATTTATTATATATTCCTTGTTAGTAGGATTTTTATATTCCATGCTTAGCATAATGGTGTGTAAATAATATTCATAATAATTACTAATTAATTAGAGAATGACCTGAAAATACTGCTGGTTTTGCTCTTGATATGACTTTATAATTGAGGGAGGTGAAAATTGTGGGCATCACTGTTTCCAATGCCATACTTTTTTGAAAGATCAGTATAAAAAGTAACATAGCTTTCTTAAAAATAAGATAACTTCAGAAATATTTCTTCAGACATTCCTAAGTAATCACTATGTTGATGAAATTAACCATTACTATCCCAGAAATACTTCATCACATTATGTATGATTTTCCAAACAAGAGTTGAAATTCAAATAGTGCCGTTCTGTTTTAGGGCAAACTGAACATGGGTGTTTCCTTCTCGTTGATGTAGTTTCAGAGGCTGCTGCCTCGAGAGCCCTGAGAACAGCTGGAGCCACTTTTCCTTTACCAGATTACCCTGAACCTTTTGAGTGGTCAGTAGACTGCAAGGAGTTTGAGCTTTCTCTTCTCAGCTAATATTAGATAATATATACTTCAGTGAGCCCAAGACTATAGAAGCAGTTAGTTTATTTTTCCTTGCAGGACACATTTTCCTATGCAGAACATGTGTTTCAGTGGCTAAGAGCCTGTATGTTTACCTATGACTGAGAAGACGTAGGCAGCGTGCTGTGTGAATGCACATCTGTGGTATACCTTGGCAGGAATCCTGCCCATTTCCTACACTCTCTCCCCAGACTCTACAGCTGTTTTACAGCTAGATTCACACTGGCCACAGTTGCATTTCAGCATGACATGAATATGCTCCCCAGGGCCTAGCCCTCTGCTAGCACCCCAGATCACACAGGGCATAACAGAAGCTGTAGTTCCAACTACATGAAACCAATATGTTTACCATTTCCAGGGTGACTGCGGTTCCAGCTACCAGTTTTCATTCATAGTATATCAGATAAACAGATAAGAGCTATCCAGCAACCCAGTCCAGCTATAATGGAAGTTTTGTATCTTCTCTGTGCTGTGCAGTGGTGTGGAGTGAATGAATGAATGCAGTTTTGTATCTTCTCTGTGCTGTGCAGTGGTGTGGAGTGAAGGAAGGAATGAATGGATGGATGAGCTCTCTGATTCAGAAGCTTGGCACAGGAAACCACCCAGACTGGTGTTGACTTAGGCTCCTCTCCCCCGTATACTCCCGGCTTCCCAACTTGCAGATGTATGAAACTTAAACCCGCTGATTTCTATTCACCAGTATTTCTTCATTTGTCACCACCACCTTCTCTTTATCTGAAAAATTCTGTGACTGCCTTTATACCCTCTTCTTATGCTTCAGCCAGTGAGCTCTTCTCACTCTGTACTCTTCTTCCTCCCCTTCTCCCTTTTTAAAGCATGCTGAGATGTCCCTCAAAACAAAAAGAAAGAAAAATAGAAAGAAATAACTCACCTCCTTTCCTTCATTATTCATGTCATTTGGAAATACTTATGGAATGCTAACTAACATCAGGCACTGTGCTAGGATCCATGCTTGGTGGTAGTGGCCTCTGCGCTTGGATGTCATACAGTTCTCCTAGTGAATGACTTCTGTCTGGTTCACATGCACACACTCAGAAGGAACGATGGGAAAGTGCAGCCACAGCTGTGCCATGATGACATGTAATCAACAGGGACAGAGCATCTCTGAGGGAAGGACGCTGGGAGTGAAAGCAGTTACCCGAGAAGAGAGCCAAAGTGTAAGCAGAGAGCAAAGTGTGTGCGGAGTTGGAGAGGCATGGAAGAAGAGGTAGCAAACTGGGGAGGAAGGGAAGCATGTGTGAGTCAAGTGTGCTCCGGGGAGACTGGGCAGGAGGATAGGATGTGGAAGCAGGCAGTGGCTAGATTGAGCTAGATTGACCTTTTAAGAGACTTGTGGAATTTTCAATTTTTCCTTTTAATTTTGTCAATTTCTGCTTTATGTATTTTGAGCCTTTTAAAATTAGGCCTTTAGAATTTTGTCTTTCTGTTGAATGTTGCATTTATCATTATGAAATATTTTTCTTTACTCTGGTAAATAATACCCTTTGTCTTGAAGTTTACTTTAGTACTTAAAGCCCTCTACCTGTCTGATACTGTTTCCAGGGTTTTTCTTGTTCTACCCATGCATTTCCAATTTTCCTGTGTCTTGCTGTTAGAACTACGTCTCTTGTAGGTGGTACATTTTTGTTATTTTTGTCTGCTTTGGGAATCTCTTCCTTCTTGGAGCATTTAAATGTTAATATTTAATGTAATTGTTCTGCTTACATGTAGGTTCATAATTTTTCATTTGTCCCCCAGCTCTTTGTTTCTCTGGTTTCCCCCTTCTGCCTTATTTAGGCCTGAATACATGTCTTTTCCCTTTATTTATTAATTTTTGTTTCTTATTACCTGATTTCTATTGCTTTCTGAGCTATACCTCTCTGGTACTTTCTTATTATTATCTGCTGCCCTAGAAATTACAATATATGCCCCTAAACTTTCACACTCTACTTACACAGAGTTAACATTATAAAATGTACAAACCTTGATGATGCCATGTAGGGCTTTTTAATGTCTCTCCTGCGTACTTAATGTTTTAGTTGGCATATGAGTAACATCTGTAAACACTCAAATCATGTAGTTCTTGTTTTAAGTAGTTATGTATTGAAAGAACTTGAAGATAGTCTTTTATCAGTCACCCACATTTCTCCATTTCAGAAACTCTTCCTTTGTTCTATTTTTTAAAATTGTGGTAAGAACACTTAATATAAGATCTAACCTTTAAACAGATTTTTTAGGTGTACAATATTGTTATCCATAGATGCAATGTTGTATGACAGATCTCTAGAAGTTTTCATCTTAACGTAAATGAAATTTTACGCCTGTTGACTAGCAACTCCCCATTTCTCACTCCCTCTGCCCATAGCAACCATCATTCTATTATTTTCTTCTGGGAGTTTGACCAGTTTAGGGACTTCATAAAAATGGACTCAAGCAGTATTTGTATTTCTATGACAGGTTATTTAACTTAGCATAATATTCTCAAGGTTCATCCATGTTGTCATATATTGCAGAATTTTCTTCTTTCTTAAGGTTGAGTGATTTTCCATTGTATGAACATACCATATTTTCTTTATCCATTCCTCTGTCAATGCACATTTAGTTGTTTTCAGATCTTGGCCATTGTGAATAGCACTGCAGTGTACATGGGAGCACAACATCTCTTTAGAAAACCTAATTTCAGTTCTTTTGTATAAATACCCAGAAGTGAGATTCCTGAATTATTGTATGGATTATTTAATTTTTTGAGGAACTTACATACTGTTTCCATAGCAGTGGCACCATTTTTTCATTCCAACCAACAATATACAAAGGTTCCAATTTCTCCATATTCTTGCCAACACTTGTCTTTGTTTTTTGGTAGTAGCTATCCTGACAGGTATGCGGTGATATCTCATTGTGGCTTTAATTTGCATTTTCCTGATGTCTAGTGATGTTCATCTTTTAATATCCCAGTTGGCCATTTGTATGTCTTCTTGGCAGAAATGTCTGTTCAAGTCTTCAGTGAATTTTTAAATTGAGTTGTATTAGACTCATAGACACTGAGAAGTGACTAGTGGTTACCGAGGGTAGTGGGTTGAGGGGAGGGGAAGGGGAATAAAGGGGCACAGTAATTCACGATCACAATATAAGTTGGTCATGGGGGTGGTAATGCAGCATGGGGAATATAGTCAATGATTCTGTAACATCTTTCTATGTTGGTAGATAGTAACTGTATTGGGGTGAGGATTTGATAATATGGGTAACTGTTGAACCACTGTATGGTACATTTGAAACCAATATAAGATTGTATAGCAACAATACTTCAAATAAAAAAAAGAGCAGGTTACTTGAAAGAGGCGTTCTCCTTTGGCTGTTTATAGTCTATACAACTAAAAAAAGAATCGAGTTATATTAGTTTTTTTGCTGTTGAGTTGTCAGAATTCCATATGTATTTTGAAAATTTACTCCACATCAGATACATGGTTTGTAAATATTGTAGTCCCACTTGTGTGTTTTTGCTTTTGTTGCCTGTGTTTTTGGGGTCATATCCTTGAAATCATTGCAAAGGCTGATGTCCTGAAGCTTTTCCCTACATTTTATTCTATGAATTTTACAATTTCAAGTCTTACATTTAAGTCTCTAGTCCATTTGGAGTTGATTTTTGTGTATGGTGTAAGCTAACAGTCCAATTTCCTTTTTTTATATGTGGATATTTCATTTTCCAGCACCATTTGTTGAAGAGGCTGTCGTTCCCGAGTTTATAATCTTGGCACACTCATTGGAGATCAGTTGACTGTGTATGCATGGCCTTATTTCTGGGTTCTGTTTCATTGGTCTATATATCTGTCTGTAGGCTAGTACCACACTGTTTTAATTACTGTAGCTTTATAATATAGTTTGAGATCAGAGAGTGTGATGCTGGCAGGTGTTTTTCTTTTTCAAGATTGTTTTGGCTATTTGGAGCCTTTTTGTTGACCCATACAAAGTTTAGATTTGTTTTTTTCTATTTTTGTAATAACAGCCAGTGGGATTTTGTATTGATCTATAGATTGCTTTGGATAGTATCAATATCTCAACAATATTAAGGCTTCTAATCCATGAACACAGAATGTCTGTTCATTTGTGTCATCTTTAATTTACAGTATTTTGTAGTTTTCAGTGTACAAGTACAAGTCTTTTACTTCAATAATTAAGTTTATGGTTAAGTATTTTATTCTTTTTGATGTCATTATAAATGGGATTGTTTTCTTAATTTCATTTTCAGATAGTTCATTATTAGTTTATAGAAATGTAGCTGACTTAAATGTTGATTTTGTATCCTGAAACTTCACCGAATTCATTAATTCTAGCAGTTTTTTTTTGAAATATTAGGGTTTTCTAAGTAAGAAAAGATCATTTTCTAAATAAGATCACATCATCTTAAAACAGAGATAATTTTATTTCTTCCTTTCCAAATTTGGATGCCTTTCTTCCCTTTTCTTTTTCTCCCTAATTTTTTCCCCTAGTCCTCTGACTATGGCTCCCAGTATTACATTGAATAGAAATGGGAAATGGGAAGAGTGGGCATCATTGCCTTGTTCTTGTTGCTTTCAGTTTTTTGCCATTGAAAAGTAATAGCTTTTCATATATGACCTTTATTTTGTTGAGGTAATTTCTCTCTTTTCTAGTTTATTGAGAGTTTTTATCATGAAAGGGTGTTGGATTTTATCAAATACCTTTTTTTATGTTTTGATAATCACAGGATTTAGCCTTCATTTTGTTAATGTAACATATCACAATACTTGATTTTCATATGTTGAACCACCCTTGCATCCCAGGGATAAATCCCACCAGGTCATAGTGCTTGATCACTTTAATGTTCTGTTGAGTTTAGTTTGCTAGTATTTTGTTAAGGGTTTTTATATCTAATGTTCATTAGGGTTACTGACCTGTAGTTTTCTTTTCTTGTGGTATCTTTGTCTGACTTTAGTATTAGGTTAATGCTGGCCTCATAAACGTGTTTAAAGGAGTCTTTCCTCTTCAGGTTTTTGGAAGAATTTGAGAAAGATTGGAATTAATTCTGCTTTGGATGTTTGGTAGAATTTGCCAATGATGCCATCTGGTCCTGGAATTTTTTTTGTTGGGAGGTTTTTGATTACTGATTTGTTCTCCTTTGTCATTGTAGGTCTGTTCAGATTTTTTATTTTTTATTTGGTCTTAGGAGGTTGAATGTTCCTCAAAATATATCCATTTCTTCAAGAATATCTATTTCATTGTCATAATTATTCATAGTAGTCATTATGATTCTTTTAATTTTTATGGCATCATTTGTAATGTCTCCTCTTTCATTACTGATTGTATTTCAGGTTTTTCTTTTTTTCTTAGTTATTCTAGCTAAAGGTTTGTCAATGACATTTATCTTTTAAAAACACCAACTCTTAGTTTCATTTATTTATAAAATTTTTTCTATCCTCTATTTCATTTATTTCTGCCCTAATTTTTATTATTTATTTCCTTTTGCTAACTTTGGGTTTAGTTTGTTCTTTTTCTAGTTCTTTGAGGTGTAGTTGGGTTGTTTATTTCTTCTATTTTAATGTGTGTGTTACTTGCTGTAAATCCTTCTCAGTACTGCTTTTGCTGCATCCTATACGTTTTTATATGCTGTGTTTTCATTTTCATTTGTATCAAGATATTTCCTAATTTCCTTTTGATTTTGTCTTTGGACCTAGGGTGTTCAAAAGTGTATTGTCTAATTTTCACCTATTTGTAAATTTCCCAGTTTTCCTTCTGCTATTGATTACTAGTTTCATTGCATTGTGGTCAGAAAAGATGCTTGGTATGATTTCAGTTTTCTTAAACCTATTTTGTGAACTCTAACATGTGATCTATCCTAGAGAACGTTCTGTGTATGCTTGGGAACATGTAATTTTCCCACCATGGTAATTTGGTAATTTCCCACTCTAATTACCATTAAAGTAATACACTATTCTGTGTTTGTCTATATATTCACCTTTTCCAATGAGTTTTATACTTTCTTATGTAGAATGTTGTTGTTTACTGTTTTTTCATTTGAAGTTGAAGAACTCCCTTTATCATTTCTTATAAGACATTTCTAGTGGTGATAAATTTCCTCAGCTTTAGTTTGGGAAAATTGTTCTCTCCCTGTTTTTGAAGGACAGTTTTGTTGAGTATAGTATTCCTGGATGGCAATTATTTTCTTTCAGCACTTTGACTATAACATTGCACTCCTTCCTGGCTTATGAGGTATATGCTCAGAAATATGCTGATTGCCTTATTTATATTCCTTTATGACAAGTCACTTTTCTCTCACTGCTTTCAAAATTCTGTCAATGACTCTTGACACTTTGATTATAGCATAAATTGTGGTAGGTGTCCTTGTATTGATCTTGTGTGGAATCATGTGAGCCTCATGAATCTCAATATCCATTTACTTTCTAAGATTTGGGAAGTTGTCAGCCAAAATATCTTTAAATAAGCTTCTGCCATTTTTTGTCTCTCTTCTAAGTACTGGGACTCCCATAATATGTACATTGGTCTGTTTATGGTGTCTCATAAGTCCCTTAAGTTATCTTCACTCTTTTTCATTCTTTTTTTCCTTTTGCCCCTCTTTCTGGATTTCCAGTGCCCTAATTTTGAGTTCACCAATTCTTTCTTCTGCTTGATCTAGTCTCATATTGAATTTCTCCTGATTTTTCTCTTTTCAGTTATTGTATTATTCAAATCCATTTGTGTTTGGTCCTTCTTAATTTTTTTCTGTCTCTTTGTTGAAATACCCACTTTGTTTATGCATGGCTCTCCTAACCTCAGTGACCATCTTTTAGACAGTTATTTTGTATTATCTATCAGGAAAACCACATATCTCCATTTCATTAGTGTTGATTTTTGGAGACTTATCTTGTTCTTTTGTTTGGAACTTATTTCCCTGTCTTCATTTTCTTTGACTCTCTGAGTTGGTGGTGTTTGTATATTAGACAAAATAGCCTGGTCTTGTACAGAAGACGTACACCAATCACCTGTCCAAAGACTCTGGGTGCCTCTCAAACCTTCATGCTAGTGCAAGCTGCTCTCCTCATTTGTAGAGCCCTGGTATCTAGAGTGTGCCAGGTCCCATCAGCCCTCTGAGACAGGCAAGATAGAAGCTGGTCCCTTGAAAAGCTGCTGGAAAAGTTGGAATGCTATATGTGTGGTCACTCCTCAGAGAGAAGCTGGGAGCTAGAGTTTATTGCCTGCTCGTTCTGCACTGAACCAGAAGAAGGAGCTGTGTCAAGAGCCTTCATGATTGTTCAAACTACTTTGTTTCCTGAAACTCTCAGGGTACTAGTAAATGTTGGTTAGAGACAGGTGAGTTAGAAACCAGTATCTTTGGTAATAGCTGGAAAAGCTGGGACCCTAGATGTGTAGTCTTACTCCTTTGCTTCTCAGAGAGAAGTGAGAACTGGAGTTTTCTGCTCACTCTTTGTGTGCCAAGCCAGGAAAAGGACTGTGACAAGTACCTCTACTCTGATTCACATTCCTGATCTGTTCTCTGTAGCCCCCAAATTACCAGTGAATGCTCAGCTCTGTCAGCTCTCAGAGACAAGCAAGTTAGAAGCCAGACCCTTGAGTAGTAGCCAGAAAAGTTGGAATGCTAAATGTATAGTCCAAAATCTTCACCTCTCAGGATGAAGCTGGATGCTCTGGTTTCCCTCACAATTATAGCCACTCTGTCGGTAGCAGAGATTATGAGAAGAGTTTGTCTCAGCTTTTCTGCTTGTTTCTATGTAGTTTCATACTTAGCTGGGGTATACAAGCTTCTCATCCTGTTTCTGGATGTCTCACAAAATGAATTGGTAAATAGGCTATTGTTGAATCTGTGTGTCCCTGGGAGGAAAGGGAGTCCAAAGCCGCCTATTCCACCATCTTGCTGGCATTACTTCTTCCTTTGTTCTTTAAGATAAGGTTTCCCTCAGATACCATTTCTCTTCAGCCTGAGAAGGTATGTTTAATATTCTTTGTGTGTACATCTTTTCATAGTGAATTCTCTTTTTCTAAAATTTATCTTGGAATGCCTATTTCACCTTCATTTCTGAATGATATTTTCATTGGACATAGAAATCTAAATTGACAATTTCTTTCCTTATGGATATTAAGTATATTCCATTTACTCCTGGCCTCCACTGTTTTTCATGATAACATTTTGATACATTAGGCATTGTTTTCTTTGTATTTATTATGATGGTGTTTGATGGACTTCATGTATATTTTTCATCCCATTTGGAAATTTTTCAACCTTTCATCCTTCTACCTTCAAAAATTCTTTCTATCCTATTCTCCCAATCCTTTCCTTCTGGGTTTCCAAGGATACGTACTTTAGATCTTTTGATATTTTTATGCAGTTCCTTGAGACTCTATTCATTTGTATTTCAATTTTTTCTTTATTCTTCGTATTAGATACCTTTGCTGACTCGTTTTCCTCTCTGCCCTTTATTCTGCTGTTTAACCCAGGTTTATTTTTAATATTGTGGTTTTTCATCGTAGAATTTTCACTTGGATGTTTTTTAATAATTCTATTTTTGGGGGTATTTTTTGAGATTTCTTATCTTTTCATTCATTTTTAATGTAGCTTCTTTTACATCATGGAGCATAGTTATACCAGGTATTTAAAAATCCTTGTCTGATCATTTGAACACATGAGTCATTTTGGTATTGGCATCTGTTGATTTTTATTTTCCTTTGAGAGATGGCCACATTTTCATTTTATTTTTTTTTGGTATGTAGGATTATTTTGTATGTATTTTGGGCAGTACAGTGTACTGTTAATATGTATAATTGTACTCTATCATTTCTTTTTTTTAACAAAACATTTAAGTGAGTTTAGTACTCTACTGTACTATGAGGTAAACAATCTGGTTTTTGTTGAAAAAAGAAACTCATTTTTGGAAGCATGTATTCCCCAGTATTGTGTTTTTCAAACTAGGTTCAGTGAAGCACTATTATTTTTGTAGGGTTTGGTGAAAAATGTGTTGCCTAATCAAGTAAGTTGGGAAAACTGTTACAGGTAAAAATAAAACTGCACAGTCATAATGTGTCTAATTAAATGATAATCTTCAGGTAGTATGGGGAGGTCATTTTAAGCTGAACTTTTCCTTTAATTAAATTATTAATGTAGTGAGAATAATAGAATTTTATATATTGGAAAATGTTACTGTAGTACAGTTGAAATGAACTCAGACTTTCAGAAATATATCTATTATGTAATGCCAAGGAAAGTGTCTATAATATAGTTATAACTTAATATTGTTACTGTTTTACCTGTTAAAAAGTATTTGAGTATATAGCCCTTTCATGTGTTTTTTGCACATATGATCCTTACCATAGAAGTATTACATTAAAATGCCACCTAAGTATTTTGATACTTATTATAAAAATTGGATATGAGCCATCATTATAAGAAGTCAGTATAATTATCTTAATGTAGAATTTTCTAGAACAGATACATTTATAGTTTTTAAACAGTTCTGTACTATAGAGAAAAATAATCAATCTGAGGAAAATGGAGATTGCCCAGGGTGGTGGGTATGATTTTAAAATTGTTGTTTAAAATATGACATTTTAAGTAGGAATTGCAGAAGATGAGGAAGAGAAGCCATGTGGATATCTCAGGGTGATATCCTACCTGAAGTATGAGCAATCCTGATGTATTCAAGGAACAGTGGGAGGGCCCAGGTGAACCAGGTGAAATGGTGTGAGGAAGGGAGTATAGTCAGAGATACTTAGAGATGTATTGAGGGGACCAGCTCCTCCTTCAGGGGACCCTGTAGACCTTTGTAAGATTTTGACTTTTACTCTGAATAAAGTGGGAAGTTAATACAGGATTTTAATCAGAGGATTCATGTGTTGGGAGGAAAGCTTTCACTGCTGAAGAACAGATTATGGGGAGGCAAGATGGCACGTCAGAGACTTTTAGGAGGCCAGAGATGACAATGCCTTGTATCATGGTAGAAGCAGTGGAGCTGGTGAGAAGTAGTGAGGTTCTGGAAATAGTTTGAAAAATAATTCCATAGAATCTGCTGATGGTTTGGATATAGGCTGTGAGAAAGAGGTATCAAGGGTAATCCCAAGGATTTTGGCCTGAGCAGTAGAAATAATAAGATTGCTCTTAACTGATGGGTGGAAATGGTTTGGCTAAGGATGGGGAAATAAGAATTCTGTCTTGATCCTGTCAGGTTTGAGTTGTCTGTTCATTCATACAAATTGATATGTGGATATGGGTGTCTAGTAGTTTCAAGGCAGACAGTGGGGTATGAAGCTCATTGTTGGAGGTCTTTCTGTCTGGGTGCAATAGGGACAGAAACCTGGAATAATGTGCAGAGAAGTTTAATATAATGAACAGTTGACCTATGATAGAGGAAAAAGATGTAAAGATAACGCTAAATGGTACCCTAGGGCTGAGGGAGAGTAGTCCAGGAAGGATAAACTTGGAAGGGGAGCTCTCTCCCTAAGGCTGGGGTTCAGACTTCCCTGGAGAAGGTGTGGCTGTAGCACTGGTTTGCTTGGGCCGTAGGGGTCCTTAGCCTCTGGGTGAGCAGGAAACAAACTTCTGGGCAGCAGGTGTGCCACAGCTGGTGAGCTAGTGTGCAGAGTCAGGATGCAGCACGGGGCATGAAGTTCATTGTGTCCGTGTTGAGAGAGCCTGGGAAACAAACCTCAGGGCACAGGTGAGCTGTGGCTGATGCAGGGGCACAGTGTCCACATTGGGCACATGGAGGTCCCCGAGGCTCGGTTACCAAGAGGCTCTGCACTCTGGATGCACTGCTGCAGCCTGGGCAGAGGACCCCCAGATGTCCTTGCACACCCACACTGCTGATTACCTGTGTAGGAGGAGAAGAAAAAGGCAAACACCTGCACACCAGAATTAGGAATAGGAGCCCCCATCTCCTGCAGGGTTCCTCCAGCGCCTCCTACTGGCAAAGGCTAACATCGTGTTCACTGTAAAGGAGGAAATTTTGAAAGTACCATCCGTTATCTCAGAGTAGGTGCAATGGGGTACTTGAGGGCTGAGAGGCGATAATTGGCAGGGATGGTAGGGAGGGTTGAGGCTTGGGGAGGTTTTCTGCTGGGCATGTAATTCACATGTGACTTGTCACCCCATCTATTGTTGAGTCTTGTTTGTATGAAGGTATCTCCAGAAGGAAAAAGTGATATGTATATTCTTGTACTTGGCTTGGAAATTTTCCCCTTGGAAATCACTCAGGCTATTTTTGTGTTGGTATAACTGTAATTATTAATTTCAGGTCTGAAAAAGTGTTTGAAAGGTATCTGAATAGAATTTTAATTTTGCCTTAATAAGTTTAATAATGGTATTTGAGGGGACAATGTTATCTATAAAAAAATAAACTAATGTTTAAACTAAAGAGGGTTTTTTTTTGTTAACTATATGAGGAATTATTTAACGTTCCACTACTTGTGCTTGAGGACAAATATCCATAGCTAACCTGAATCCTTTCCCATAAATATATGCTTTCCTTTGCCAGATGATTAAATGTCGTTGGACTGTTTTAAAGTAGTTCTATTTGATCTCTGTGGAGCAGATGGAAGTATTTGTTATACAAACCTTATTTAGAATGTAATCTTTTTTTCTCTCTCCTGATTGCATATGTTTGGCAGTGAGCTTTCTCTTCTATATGGGAATGCATTTTGGGCAGTCTCCAAATCTAAACACACCCTAATTTCCAAAACCACAATCCTGAGGGCCCAATTCCTGTTTACCGAGGAATTAAAACCTAGTGAAACTGCATAATTACTAAATATGGTACATCCTACAGAGTTTTTAAAAACAAAAATCCTTATGGTTTATTTAGGGTTACAGACTATCGCTGAGTTCAGAGAGTAAAGTCGCTTCATAAGTATGTAATATTTACAACTGGTTAAATATATCTCTTCCAATTTTTCATATATTCTTCATTCTTGCTTCCATGAGTTTGCAGGCAGGTGGGAAGTGATGGGGAATGGAGGAATAGTTGAGGTAGGGTCCTTAGTTTTCCTCTAGTGTGTCAAATGGTTAACAGCAAGTAAAAAAATGTGTCTGTAGAAATGTCTACATGTAACAGTTGAATTGTTTCTTTTTTTAATAATGGCTCAATTTTTCTATTTTATATTCAAGAAAAAACCAAAATCTTAAATTTTTAAACCAAACCAAACCCTGTAGTGAGTCCTATTGAAAGTTCAGTTGAAGAAAAAATACAAGAAGAATAGGAAGAGAGGGGAAAAAAATCCCATTCCCTTTTGTAATTAAACAGCTCTAATCCAATTAGAAGGAGGGGGAAAAAGCAAGTAGGATAGAAAGAATTAGAGGTTTAAATTTACACTTCTCAGGATTGGATTTCACAGGCATGCTTTATAGTTTTTGTAATCATTACTTAGGGTAGTAGTTGACATACCATAAACTTTAATCTGGAAGAAGCATAGATAACACATGTCACATGATATATCATCCTCAAAAGTGTGTGCCATATTACATTAATGAAAATGAATTGGATTAACCATCTGTATTCCCATGAATTCCTAGTTATTTAATTGATTCATGTTTTAAGCAGCATGTAATCATTAGTTTCTTCAAACAAATGTGAGCAGAGTATTGACTTTCTCCATGTAATTGTTTAAAAACCACATTCTCATATTTCATTGTTTTATCGAGTTGGTTCATGGAATCCCTGCAGGTATGCTCATTTTCAACTAAAAATGTGCTCAAGGTGAATTTCAGAATTAAAAAAGAAAAGCTTTAGATCTTGAATCACTTACAGATTGACTCTGTAGACTTAATAAGAACCAGATATTGTATTTCTTGTTTATCAAGGATGTGATATTGCCTACCAACTCATTTATTGATTGATTTTTTTGATAACTATGCTTCTGTGAGATAAGCCAACTATCTCCAGCGAATTCCTTGGAGAATGAAAGTTAAAGTGATTCACATAGCTATATTGGAAGTAAATGATACGGGATTGTTCAAATAAACATTTTTTTACTTTTTTTAATGAGATTTTCATTGGATTGGTGATACCCAACAGGTTGACTTATTGGAAAACATTTACTATTTTCATGTTCACTATTAGCTTGCAGAGTTTATACTTATTTGCTATCTGTAGGTAGGTTTTCTGAGCACTTTTATATTTGATTTTTAGTTTTTCATGGTCTAACCATGCTTTCATAGTCCCACCATTCGAACAGCATTGACAAAAGCTGTTCTTTCAGACAGGAAATTTCTACTTACCATGTCCTCCTAGTAAGCTTACTGAATCTTCAGTTCTCCTTCCTTCCTTCCTTAGGAATTCTTCCCTGTCACAGATCCTCCTATTAGAGATTTGCAGCAATGCACACCTCACCTTTAGAACACTTCACCTGGACGCCCCACACATTCACGTGATCATCTTTACTCTTGTCCTCTCCAATATCACGGAAGTTCTATATCTGTTTTTTTTCCCCCTTATTACCTTCGTACGCAGTAAGCATTATAAAAAAAATATTTACCAAATGAATGCAAATAATTATTTATGATAATTCTAGCCCTAGCTTTGACACATTTTCTTAAATAGAACATCTTCCAAAAATGTTGAGGTTTTGATCATTATTTTAATGATGGCATTTATTTCAAGGATGGAAGAGTGTGATCAGAAATTCCACAAAGTTAATTTGAGGATCAGTTTTTACTTCACTTCTACATATGCTATAAAGACTCTTGCTTTCTCTCGTTGTGACTTAATGCCAAGTCTGTATCACAGAATCTGTTACCCCAAGTATAAAATGCGTTGTCCAGTTGCTTGGATTGGCGCCTCACCCCACTTCCCTGGTGCTTTCCTATTTGCACATCAAGATTACTGTCTTCCTTATATGTCAATGAAGGAGACATACTCTCTCTCTTAGAAGCAGAACTCTGCTGTGCTTCTTCCTACTTCTGACCTTTTCCTTTCCCCACCCATCCACTCTTCTTGTTTTAAGTTTCTACACCCACTACAGAAATTACTCCCTTGAAATTTACTATGTCACCTCCCACTGCAACATTTGCTCTCTTGGCTTCTAATGTTACCACTTGCCCTTTCCTTTTCCAGTCTTTTACTAAGTGAGCTGCCCACAGAAGGATGACTAACCCTGGGTACCAATTAGACCAAGTCATTAATTCTCAATTCTATCCATCCAGTGCTTCCTTATTCTAACAAATATTTGTGGTTCCTTTACCATCCTGAAAAGAAATTGATGGATAGTACCATCTGTCTACATATAAAGCTTAAATCATCTAACATGTGCACTATAATATAAAGTAGAAATAACAAAGTAATCTATAATATATGCTCCATTTAATTATGTAAATGCTTGGAATGATTGAACCAGAAGATGTAATGAAGTAAACAGATATTTGTCTTCTTATTTATAATCAACTTGAATACAGCAGCTAAACTGGCATTATCACCATTGATAAGATTTTCTAAAATAAATAAACCTTTGGTAAAGTTGAAGTATGGTTTTTCATAGAAATGCCTAGTGGCACTGTTTCTGGAAAATTCTGTGTATATAGGATTGACTATTCAATTAAATATTAAACATAATTTATAAAAGTTAACATGTACATTAATACCTTGAAAAAATATTTAATGCTTACGTATTTTCTTTTCCAATTTATGTTTTTGTACATAGCATGCATCTAAGAAATATGCTGGGTACCTATTATCCCCTTCTGCAAGGAGACTATACTTTTGTTGGGCAGCTAAAATATTCATGAAAATTTAATTCTATAAGAATTCAGGTGCTAACATTCAATGAAATTATACTTTAAATACTCTTTCTATCCTTCCCACCCCCTACAAACAGCAGGTAGATCATGAAGGCTTGTAGTGTGGGAAGGGGAGATATGGCAGTCATCTGCAGCTGGAGCCCAAATACTGCTTAAGTAGAGAAAACAGAGATTGTTTCTATTGTTATAGTATGCCTGTGCCAGGTTTCACACTTGCTGAGAAATTCGGGTCCAACTACTGACCTGTTCTACATCACAGACCTGTCTTCAATCTGTATTGACCTGTAGCTAAGAGATATTCAGGGTTCCTACTACTTGGGAAGAGAGGAGAGGAACAGAAAATGATTGACTGTTATTGCACTCCTCAAAGTCTTTTTTTTAAATAATTTATTTTGGTATCATTAATCAACAATTAAATGTGCAATATTATGGGTATTAAACTACCCCCTTCATCAGGTCCCCCCCACCAACCCCATTACACTCACTGTCCATCAGCATAGCGAGATGCTATAGAATCACTACCTGTCTTCTCTGAGTTGTACTGCCCTCCCTGTGCCACCCCAACATTACATCTGCTAATCGTAATGCCCCTTTTTCCCCTTTATCCCTCCCTTCCCACCCATTTTCCCCAGTCCCTTTCCCTTTGGTAACTATTAGTCCATTCTTGGGTTCTGTGTATCTGCTGTTCTTTTGTTCCTTCAGTTTTTTTCTTTGTTCTTATACTCCACATATGAGTTAAAATATTTGATGCTAGTCTTTTTCGGCTTGGCTTATTTCACTGAGCATAATACCCTCTAGCTCCATCCATGTAGTTGCAAATGGTAGGATTTGTTTTCTTCTTATGGCTGAATAATATTCCATTGTGTATATGTACCACCTCTTCTTTGTCCATTCATCTACTGATGGACACTTAGGTTGCTTCCATTTCTTGGCTATTGTAAATAGTGCTGCAATAAACACAGGGGTACATATGTCTTTTTCAGACTGGGCTGCTGCAGTCTTAGGGTAAATTCCTAGGAGTGGGATTCCTGGGTCAAATGGTATTTCTATTTTGAGTTTTTTGAGGAGCCTCCATACTGCTTTCCACAATGGTTGAACTAATTTGCATTCCCACCAGCAGTGTAGGAGGGTTCCCTTTTCTCCACATCCTCGCCAACATTTGTTGTTGCTTGTCTTTTGGATGTTGGCCATCCTCACTGGTGTGAGGTGATATCTCATTGTGGTTTTAATCTGCATTTCTCTGATGATTAGAGATGTGGAGCATCTTTTCATGTGCCTGTTGGCCATCTGAATTTCTTCTTTGGAGAAGTGTCTATTCATGTCCTCTGCCCATTTCTTAATTGGATTATTTGCTTTCTGTTTGTTAAGGTGCATGAGTTCTTTATATATTTTGGATGTCAACCCTTTATCAGATACGTTTTTTATGAATATATTCTCCCATACTGTAGGATGTCTTTTTGTTCTACTGATGGTGTCCTTTGCTGTACAGAAGCTTTTCAGCTTGATATAGTCCCACTTGTTCATTTTTGCTTTTGTTTCCCTTGCCCGGGGAGATATGTTCATGAAGAAGTCACTCATGTTTATGTCTAAGAGATTTTTGCCTATGTTTTTTTCTAAGAGTTTTATGGTTTCATTACTTACATTCAGGTCTTTGATCCATTTTGAGTTTACTTTTGTGTAAGGGGTTAGACAGTAATCCAGTTTCATTCTCTTACATGTAGCTGTCCAGTTGTTCCAACACCAGCTGCTGAAGAGGCTGTCATCTCCCCATTGTATATCCAAGGCTCCTTTATCAAATATTAATTGACTGTATATGTTTGGGTTAATGTCTGGACTCTCTATTCTTTTCCACTGGTCTGTGGGTCTGTTCTTGTGCCAGTACCAGATTGTCTTGATTACTGCGGTTTTGGAGTAGAGCTTGAAGTCAGGGAGCGTAATTCCCCCTGGTTTATACCTCCTTCTCAGGATTGCTTTGGCTATTCGGGGTCTTTTGTGGTTCCATATGAATTTTAGAATTATTTGTTCCATTTCATTGAAGAAAGCTCTTGGTAGTTTGATAGGGATTGGGTTGAATCTGTAGATTGCTTTAGGTAGTATAGCCATTTTGACAATATTTGATTCTTCCTAGCCAAGAGCATGGGATGCATTTCCATTTGTTAGTGTCCTCTTTAATTTCTCTTAGGAGTGTCTTGTAGTTTTCAGAGTACAGGTCTTTCACTTCCCTCATTAGGTTTATTCCTAGGTATTTTATTCTTTTTGATGCAGTTGGGGATGGAATTGTTTTTCTGATTTCTCTTTCTATTAGTTCTTTGTTAGTGTATAGGAAAGCAACAGATTTCTGTGTGTTAATTTTGTATCCTGCAACTTTGCTGAATTCAGATATTAGTTCTAGTAGTTTTGGAATGGAGTCTTTAGGGTTTTTTATGTACAGTATCATGTCATCTGCAAATAGTGACAATTTGACTTCTTTTTTACCAATCTGGATGCCTTGTATGTCTTTGTTTTGTCTGATTGCTGTGGCTAGGACATCCAGTACTATGCTGAATAACAGTGGAGAGAGTGGGCATCCCTGTCTTATTCCCGATCTTAGATGAAAAGCTTTCAGCTTCTCGCTGTTAAGTGTGATGTTAGCTGTCGGTTTGTCATATATGGCCTTTATGATGTTGAGGTACTTGCCATCTATACCCATTTTGTTGAGAGTTTTAATCATGAATGGATGCTGAATTTTGTCAAATGCTTTTTCAGCATCTATGGAGATGATCATGTGGTTTTTGTTCTTCTTTTTGTTGATGCGGTGGATGATGTTGATGGATTTTTGAATGTTGTACCATCCTTGCATCCCTGGGATGAATCCCACTTGATTGATCATGGTGTATGATCCTCTTGATGTATTTTTGAATTCGGTTTCCTAATATTTTGTTGAGCATTTTTGCATCTACGTTCATCAGGGATATTGGTCTGTAATTTTCTTTTTTGGTGAGATCTTTGCCCGGTTTTGGTATTAGAGTGATGCTGGCTTCATAGAATGAGTTTGGAAGTATTCCCTCCTCTTCTATTTTTTGAAAAACTTTAAGGAGAATCGGTGTTATTTCTTCTCTATATGCCTGGTAGAATTCAGAGGTGAATCCATCTGGTCCGGGGGTTTTGTTCTTAGGTAGTTTTTTGACTACCGCTTCAATTTCGTTGCTGGTGATTGGTCTCTTTAGTTTTTCTGTTTCTTGTTTGGTCAGTCTTGGAAGGTTGTATTTTTCTAAGAAGTTGTCCATTTGTTCTAGGTTTTCCAGCTTGTTAGCATATAGATTCTCATAATATTCTCTTATAATTCTTTGTATTTCTGTGGGGTCCGTCGTTATTTTTCCTTTCTCATTTCTGATTGTGTTTATGTGTGTAGATTCTCTTTTTCTCTTAATGAGTCTGGCTAGGGGTTTATCTATTTTGTTTATTTTTTCAAAGAACCAGCTCTTGGTTTCATTGATTTTTTTCTATTGTTTTATTCTTCTCAATTTTATTTATTTCTCTGATCTTTATTATGTCCCTCCTTCTGGTGACTTTGGGCCTCATTTGTTCTTCTTTTTCCAATTTCTGTAATTGTGTCTTTAGACTATTCATTTGGGAATGTTCTTCCTTCTTTAAATAGGCCTGGATTGCAATATACTTTCCTCTTAGAACTGCCTTTGCTGCGTCCCACAGAGGTTGTGACTTTGTTTTGTTGTTGTCATTAGTCTCCATATACTCTTTGATTTCTGTTTTGACTTGGTCGTTAACCCATTGATTAATTAGGAGAATGTTGTTAAGTCTCCATGTATTTGTGAGCCTTTTTGATTTCTTTCTAAAATTTATTTCTAGTTTTATACCTTTGTGATCTGAGAAGTTGGTTGGTAGGATTTCAATATTTTTGAATTTACTGAGGTTCTTTTTGTGGCCTAGTATGTGGTCTATTCTGGAAAATGTTCCATGCGCTTGAGAAGAATGTGTATCCTGCTGCTTTTGGGTGTAGAGTTCTGTAGATGTCTGTTAGGTCCATCTGTTCTAGTGTGTTGTTCAGTGCCTCTGTGTCTTTACTTATTCTCTGTCTGCTTGATCTGTCCTTTGGAGTGAGTGTTGTGTTGAAGTCTCCTAAAATGAATGCATTGCTGTTTATTTCCTCCTTTAATTCTGTTAGTATTTGTTTCACATATGCTGGTGCTCCTGTGTTCGGTGCATATATATTTATAATGGTTATATCTTCTTGTTGGACTGACCCCTTTATCATTATGTGATGTCCTTCTTTATCTCTTGTTACTTTCTTCGTTTTGAAGTCTATTTTGTCTCATACAAGTACTGCAGCCCCTGTTTTTTTCTCTTTTTTCTTTGCATGAAATATCTTTTTCCATCCCTTCACTTTTAGTCTGTATATATCTTTGGGTTTGAGGTGAGTCTTTTGTAAGCAGCATATAGGTGGGTCTTGCTCCTTTATCCATTCTGTTACTCTGTGTCTTTTGATTGGTGCATTCAGTCCATTTACATTTAGGGTGATTATTGATAGATATGTACTTATTGACATTGCTGGATTTAGATTCGTGGTTACCAAAGGTTCAAGGGTTACTTCTTTACTATCTAACCATCTAACTTAACTTTTTTGTTAAGTTATTGTAAACACAGCCTGATGTTTCTTTATTTCTCTCCCTTCTTATTCTTCCTCCTCCTTTCTTTATATACTAGGTGTTTTATTCTTTGCCTTTAGTTAGTATTTGGATGGTCTGCTTTCTTTGCTGTGATTTTATTTTCTCTGGTGACATCTTTTTAGCCTTACGGGTGCTTCCCTCTAGAGCAGTCTGTTTAAGATATCCTGTAGTGGTGATTTATGACAGGCAAACTCTCTCAACTTTCGCTTGTCTGGAAATTGTTTAATCCCTCCGTCACACTTAATTGATAATTGTGGTGGATACAATATTCTTGGTTTGAGGCCCTTCTGTTTCATTATGTTAAATATATCATGCCATTCTCTTCTGGCCTGTAAGGTTTCTGTTGAGAAATCTGATGATAGTCTGATGGGTTTTCCTTTGTAGGTGATCTTTTTTCTCTCTCTAGCTGCCTTTTATACTCTGTCTTTATCTTTGATCTTTGCCATCTTAATTATTATGTGTCTTGGTGTTGTCTTTTTGGGTCCCTTGTGTTGGGAGATCTGTGGGCTTCTGTGGACTGCAAGACTATTTCCTTCCCCAGCGAGGGAAAGTTTTCAGCAATTATTTCTTCAAAGACACTTTCTGTCCCTTTTTTCTCTCTTCTTCCTCTGGTACTCCTATAATGCGAATATTGTTCTGTTTGGATTGGTCACACAGTTCTCTTAATATTCTTTCATTCCTAGAGCTCCTTTTATCTCTCTGTGTCTCAGCTTCTCTGTATTCCTCTTCTCTGATTTCTATTCCATTAACAGTCTCTAGCATCTCATCCAGTCTGCTGTTAAGCCCGTTGATCGCTTGTCTGATTTCTGCATTATCTTTCCTCACTTCCCTCACATCCTCCCTCAGCTCTTGCATATTTCTCTGTAGATTCATCAGTATGGTTATGACTTTTATTCTGAATTCTTTTTCAGGAAGATTGTGCATTTCCATCCCTTCAGGCTCCCTCTCTGGGGTTGTCTGGTTGATCTTAGTCTGGACCATATTCGTCTGTCTTTTCATGGCTATAGAAGGGGTCACTGGTAGGTGCCGCGTATGTCAGCTTGGCTCTTTAAGACTTTAAAAAGAAAAGAAAAAAAAGAGAAAAAAAGAAATAAAAAAAAAAGAGAAGAGAAAACAAAAATCAAAATGAAACAAAAAAACAAACAAAACAAACAAACAACAACAAAAAAACGCGCACCAGGAGTAGATTCTGTGGGAATGCTGTTGGTGGCACTGTTGCTCCACTATTCCGCAGCCACGGCCGCACCACTCCGCAGGGCCCTTTATAGCTCTGGCCGGGGTGGGAACGAATGGGAGGCTGTTGATCTCTGTGGGAAGTGCAAGTGCGGCCACCCTTTCCCAGTCACCAGGTAAGGGGTCCGAAACTCCCCAAGATCCCAGCTTGCTGGGCTGAGTGTGCCGGGATGATCTGGCTCCTCTGCTGGGCTCCTGTCTCTTTAAGACTGCTGAAAAAAGCACGCTTTCCTTTTTTTTTTTTTCTTCCCGGGAGCCGGCTGCAAGGAGTAGGGTGTGTTCCCCGCTCAGATCCTGCACCTCTGTCTCTCCAATCTCCGCTACACTGTGTGATGTGCGTCAGCGCTCCCGGTGCAGATCACTGGGGCTGGTTATTTCACGGGCCTGTACTTCCACTCCCTTCGGGCTTTGTATCCTCTCTTCCTGCCAGTGCTATGGGGTGGGCGAGTGCTCGGGTCCCGCCGGGTCGCGGCTCCGTATCTTACCCGCCTCACGGGGTGCCGAGTACTCTCAGGTGTAGCTGCAGGCTGTGTGCTGTCCTGTATCTTCTGGTCTCTTTTTTAGGAATAGTTGTACTTGTTGTATTTTCATAAATATGTATGGTTTTGGGAGGAGATTTCCGCCGCCCTGCTCATGCCGCCATCTTCCCGGAAGTCCTCAAAGTCTTTTTTAAATAGATGTCGAATAAATCCTTAATAAATAAAAAACATTTATGAATGACTTTTATGTTGCTTAATAGTAGCTTTGATCCCTCTACTACTTTTTCTTATGTTCCACCTCCAGATACAAACCTTATTCAATAATGGGAACACTTGCTAGCTTCACCTCTTATTTCAGCTTCCTCTGGCCCCTCAGAGATCTCCCCTTAGAACATGAATTGCACATCCTTGTGTGTGGTGTCAGATAGTTCCTAAGCACCCTATCAGCCGTTTTTAAAAATATAAATTCTATTCTTCTGTGATCTGCCTCTTGTTTCTCTCTTTGAGAATGTTAACAAACCTTTTAGCTTCATAGGGATCAGAAAGTATTTCTTGCACATTCTCTCTTCAATGAATTATTCAGCTCTCCTGGAAGGACAGTCTCTCCTGACGCATACACTAAACATTTCCCAGTAACTTTCCACGATGGCAGGGAAGCATTAGAGAAATGGTGCAGTTTGCTAGCAACCATGATACGTTTTCCCAACCTGATGCCATAAATGTTGCTGTATCTTTGTTAAATCCCTTCATTCTGCTGATGTTACAGGATTGTGTTTGTGATTAGGAATAATCTAGTTTACGTATAAGACTTTTAGGTTTGGCCTGTGTATGGTCATATAAGGTAGAGGTTTTTCAGAAGTATTGAATATTGATTGTCATCGTTTAGTACCTGCTAAGCACCTTGGTTTTTTCTAAGGCTGGGTCGTGACTTGAAAGTATGTGTGAACAGTAAGAACATTTGATAGTTTTGACATATTAACTTGAGAGGTCACCAGCCTCCTTCTTGCCCATGATCAGAATGAATAAATATTAACTGGGTAATAACTTTATTAAAGGAATAAACAGTCAAATCTCTTAATAAGGATGTAAAACTCCTATCATGTTTTCCCTTATCAAACTTAATGTAGGAGGTTGAATGATTCCAGATGGCTTCTCATGTATTTTGGCTCTGAGTTTCTTGTTTACTCTCATATTTGCCAATATACAGTTAGTGTTCAAGATTATCAGGTCCCTGAAGAGCCATTTAGCCCTTAAACATACAACTTCAGATTGCTATGTATATATGGCCACCATTTTTCAAATTCCTCCCAGGCCTTAGCATTTAAAGATATTCCAGTTGTTTATTGTACCTGGAGAAGAAAGATCTGTGGGGCTGCAGTATGTTAATCTGTGGACTATGAAAAGTATATCTCTTGAAAAGCTAGTTTTCAAGATTAGAGGAAGTACAAGTCAACAGAATATATAGATCACCCATCAATTGTTGAATGTGTACTGTGTAAATATATATTTAAGTGGTCCCTTAATGCAGATGCATTTGCGCTTAAAATTGCTGAGAAGTCCTCAGACCAATGCAGAAAAGGCTATCTCACTCATAATCTACCTAACATGTAGATTTTTTTTTACTAAAATAAAGTGAGAAAACCTAACCATCAGATAGATAGTTGTCAGATCAGATGGTGAATGTCAAATATGAAACTAAATAATTACAGGCTAATGTGGTAAGTGTGAGGAGAGAGTTCTATGGACAGAGCAGTGCAGGTGCTAAAGAGACAGCAATTATTTGACCATTGAAGGGTGGGGGCTGAGGTAATGTTCATAGGGAAGCAGTGTTTGAGATAAATGTTGGACAATAATGTCTTAAGAGATTAGAGGACATTTCCAGCAGTTCGATCAAAGACATAGATGTGGAAAACCATAATGTGTTTGGAGTGAGGCATTCTGTGTGGCTGGGAAGTAGTACATGGGGCCTGGCAGTTGGGGATGTATGTGGCACCAGTTGGAAGGATGGGCATGGTCAGCTCACTCTGGAGCAGCAGTGAGATTGGAGGGGGAGAAATCTGTTTCTGAGATTTTTTTTTCCCAGGGTTGATCTAAATAGAAAGTGTTACATTACTAGATGAACAGATTTGGGGCATGAAGGAATAAATGATCAATGGCCCTTGTTGTTCTTTTGCTTTTTTTTTTTTTTTAGATGTGTAAGTGTGTAGCTACT
The DNA here is from genome assembly GCA_032199065.1 of Smutsia gigantea. Classification (NCBI taxonomy): domain Eukaryota; kingdom Metazoa; phylum Chordata; class Mammalia; order Pholidota; family Manidae; genus Smutsia; species Smutsia gigantea. The sequence goes on along the minus strand of JAVSCE010005988.1, from coordinate 39,217 downwards.
TTGCCCATGTTTTTGGCCATAAGGATGAGTGAACCTATTTCAACAAGTGAGTCTTCTCCCCATTGGTATGGTAGTAAGATAACTAGCATCCTTTTCATATGTAGAGAGTTACATGTAGTTTTAAAAAGCAGCAGAAGGTTATTATAGAAAGGTTGAGCAAGTAAGAATGGTGTTGTGAACAACCTGGTACGTTGTGCTGGGGGATTTTGCTTGAATCTGACACCCAACATATTTCTTTTTATTCCCAGTGTCTGCTGTAGTGCTGGGTAAACAGTAGACCTTTAAATGAATGGATGAGTGAATCCCTAAAATTCATCTTTTTTAAAGCCTGACCCTGATGATTACCTCAAACTGGTGGACCAGACAAGAGCACTTGAGACTAAATTTACTTTGAAGGTCAAACAAAGCCATAAGTATCCACATGGCGTCTGTATCCTGGTACAAATTTATAGTCACTAGTTTGACATAAGTTGTATGGTTGCTGATAAGAGTAAGAATTTCGGGCCCTAGCAGGTAGAAAATAACTGACTTTGCTTGATCTCTCGTGTTTTGCAAGGAGAAAGCCATGGTGGTGGGCAAGAAACAGGTAGTCATGGTGTATTAATGAAGCAGAATCTTGCAGAGTTGATGGACATTGCTTAAAAACCTTTTCTGTTTTGTCCTACTTCTTGTACTTTTTCGCACACAACTGTCCCTGCATACAAGATGAACAAAAGGTTCACAAGAGTTGTGCTGAATGAATGTGTGTGTAGTGAATCCATATGTACCTTTGCTGAGCATAGCTTTCTTATTTTTTACTTACCCTTTTGTGGACTAGCATTTGAAGGGACTAAGTGTTCTCACACATGCAGTTAGCTGTTCTGGAGTTCAAATTCCCCCATAAGGACCCTCATTATACTCTTAGAATGCTGATAAACAGTTGATATTATTTACATATCATTATATCCTCAGTATTTTTACATTGTCCTGTCTTTCTCCTTTTTGCTTCTCTCTTACCCCCAGACTTGGAGGGCTTCTTTTGTCCTATTCAATAACTGACTTAATTTTTCAGTGTTTAAAAAAATTACTGACTACTAACTATATATCATGAACCACATTGGTCCCTAGGACCATAGAGATACATAAGAAAGACATGGCTCTTCTCCACAAGAAGCTCCAGTCAGTAGAAGAAGTAAACATGTATGTGTATCACCTGTAAGATGTTGTGATGATGTAGCATAAAACACAGCAAATACAGGGTTCTGTGTTATCATTCCAGAGAGAGACTAATTACTAATGAGGATAAAGGTGGTTAGTCAGGGCAGGCATTCCAGGGAAGTTACACCTAAGTCAAACCAAAAGCAGCGAGTCAGAGCGAATGGTGCATATTCCAGACAGAAGATCTGGTGTGATGGTGTGAGTTATTGGGTAGATGCCTGTGCCTTCAATGACTGCGAATGCAAGGTGCAGAGGAAATTTAGAGGCAAATTAATGGGGTAGCTCTCCATCTATCTAGAGCTAGTCTAGTCTTCAAAACACAGATCTCATCCCCTCTTTCTTTTTTTTTTTTGGTATCATTAATATACAGTTACATGAGCAACATTGTGGTTACTAGATTCCCCCCATTATCAAGTCCCCACCACATACCCCATTACAATCACTGTCCATCAGCATAGTCATCCCCTCTTTCTTTATGAAGCTTTCTCATACTATGCTAGCCCAAAGTATTTTTTGCCCAGGAAGATGACAAAATTATGATCCCAAACTGTAAGAATCAGAGAATAGTTGGTTTTGAATATAGAAATAATTAACATGAATAAATGTGTTATTATGCTTGAATCCAAAATAATCAGACTAGGAGAAACGGGATAAAGCCTATACATACAAAAAGTAATTCAAAAGTCTTAGTCTTCTGATAACTTCAAGGATGTAGGGATCCCCCAAATATTGTCCTCAGTTTTGGGCTGCACTCACAGAAGCAGTCTTTCTGGAATGATGGAATTGAGAATCAGACTCTACCATGGGAGAATGGCTCTCTCCTGTGTGTGCCCATTTGTAAGTCCTCAGAAACATACTCCCAGTAGCAAGCATGGTAGTGATGGGACTAGCATTCATGCCGTATGGTTTGTTAGAGAACTGGAGTACTTAGCTCAGAAGACAAAGGAGGAAAATTTGGGTTTACTCAAATATTAGGAAGAACTTTGGAAATGACCCCAGAGAGTAGACCCAGAACCAATGTCTGAAAGTAGAAGGAACGCTTTTGTTTAATATCAAGAGCTGTTTTGGGTTTTGTTTCTGGACTGTGTTCTTTAAAGCTGTGACAAGTTTAGGGAGACAGTCATTTTCCAAAATCTCCGCAGACACCCAGGGATTCCTGCATTTTTTTCCCCAAGGGAGTCTGCAAGATAACAACTATTTTCATAATAACACCGAGATGGTATTTGCCTTTTTGACAGTGTTAAACATTAGTACTGATGCTTCAAAAGCAATGGAAGCTTACAATTCTGGTGCTTCAACACAAATCAAGGCCATAGCACCGTGTTAATTCTTGACTGCCATGCACTTGCAGGAAAAAGAAGAATGAAAAGAAAAAAGCCAGCTTCATTTAAGAGTATCCTTGGCAAACAGGGAGAATTACCAATTTTATTAAAACTGGACTTTTTCTTTTTTTTCTTTTAAAAACTCAACCCTTGAGCATATGTCTTTTTAATACTGTGGGACAAAAAGGAAAGTATACGTATAAAGCATTTCTGTTGTGTAACACGGTACAATAGTTATTTTGATAAAAAGCTCTTTGTAATCGTTGAAGTTGTGAATGAAACTAGCCCCTTTTTCACTGGACCCCCTTTCAGTTTGAAAATCTGACCGCCAAACTGTGGTCATTAATGCCTTGATATTTGGTAGACATTTTCCTGAAAATGAACAAATGAACTCTTCAAAGAAAATGGCCAACAATATTTTTTGCCAAAGATAAAATTCAGGCTCTGAAGCAAACATTAGAATTTTGGAAATCTTTTATCTGCCACCATGAGCTCGACAGCTTTTCTATATTTGAGGACTTTTCTGGTAAGATGGGTAGTGACATTTTTTAAAAATTGATTTTATTTTTAATAGTAGAAGATGACATACAAAAGAATTTGGAAGTTCTGTGTTTCTCAGTGTGGGGACGGAATGTCTGGGGTGTGGCTAGAGTGGCAGTTAGTTTCCCTCTACTAGCTGTAAACCAGCAGCACTGTTGGGCCAGGGCAGCTTTCTTTCTAAAGTCAGTAGGAGTGGTCCAAGAGAGTGTAAGTAGAAAGACTATGCAATTAGTAATTTATATGTACCAAATAATTTGGAAATGACCCTATAGTACTGCCAGAAAGTCGCTGTGTTCTTAAGACATTGAGGAATTTTATCCTTGTGTCTATAATTAGTATTGTGATTTCCCTTGGCCTCTTTTCTCTCTTGTGGTTGATTGTGTGTGTGTGTGTGTGTGTGTGTGTGTTTAAGATCCAGGGAGATTTCCTAGGTCTATGGAGTGGGCTATTGTCATACATCTGGCACCCAACTAGGTTAAGTCTGTCAAGGTATCAGAGGTTCACAACACAAAAGGTAAACCAATAAACATAATTACCTCATCAGATTGTAGCAGTTGTATTTTTTTTTGTACTGATAAGGTTTTGGGTATTGAATGTGGTTGGGCTTGACATAGTAGACTTACTTAATTCTCTTGTAGACACTCTCATTCGTTTAAAAGAATAGAGAGGTTATAGTGATAGGAAGCTTTTATATTTTCTTAAGCCAACCCTTGCTTATCAGTATTCTCAACTCTAATGTTCCTTTATAATACTACCCAGGTTACTCATTGGCCAGAAAGATGGATGTGCTCATTACTAAAGCCATCCTGTTATTTGACTTTCTGACGTATTAGTATAGTATCTGTGGGGCTGACTCTTACAGGTGGAAACTATGTAAGTAAATGAGGTGGTGTTTATTCCCCCAAATTCTTGGGCAAGGCCACAATGAACTGGAGAAAAGAAGTGAATTACTGTGCAGTTGCAACTGTAGAAGAAAGTTCTAAATTTTGGGGGGGGTTCCTTGAGATAGTTGCACTAAATGTACCTCCTTTACTTCGGATCCTTTTGTTGCATTCCATCCCAGAAGCAAAATTTATCAGCCCTCCAAGACCTACTGACCTGTCATCACAGCTTCCCCTGTTTAAAGAAGCTTCCTTTGAGGAACTAGTCTTTGCTAGTTAATCCCATCAGTCGAAAACCTGCATTTCAAAACAGTCAGTGAATACAAAACAGAACATAGCTTTGTTTAGATGAAATCTTTAGACTTTAGGAATCCATCAGGTTCTTACATAACAGTTCTTGGTTGAGCAGCTTTTCTATTTAAACAAAAAATAGTGTTGAAGGTTTTAAGTTCTGAGGACTAAACTCAAACTCAAGATGTGCTCTGCTCACACTTAAAGCATTTAGAAAATGTAGTACTTGGCTGTTTTGTACATATTTGTGAATTATAAAATAAAGACAAGATTACAAATAAAAATTATCCGAATTCTCCATAAAGAGTAGATTTGCAGTTTTCCAAATCTATAAAATCTTCTACCTTGTGCTAAAAAAGCAAAAGATCCTCTCCACTAAAGAAGCAAATTTAGGATGGCAGATTTTTTAGCTTGAGAATAAAGGGTGAAAGTAGGTACTTCGGAAGAAAAGAAACCTGGAGTCATTTTTGTATCAAAAAGCACAAAAATCAGAACCTTTTATTTTTGTTTCATGACTTAATAATTGTATTTTTCTTTCCTCTAAAAAAACTATAAACATAAGCAATGATTGTAATAGTTAAATAATTTTTTCCTTTAAAAGTCTTATAACTTTAGAATCAAATTGCTTCCAAATTTAACTTGATTGATTTCTGAATAAGAAACACCTCTTTAAAACAAAGTTCTTGCGTTCTAAGAGTATTAAAAACAGCCAAAAAACAAGAAAGGGAAATTATGCTTGAATAAATCAATGTTTTGCAGATTACTAATAGTCAATAACATTATTTGGAAGGTTGGAAGGTGATCTGGTTTACATTAAACATATTTACACTTTAAAATGCCTTATGAATTCAGTCAAGCTTTACGGCAAACAGATGGTAAGAAATATGAAAATATATAGAGTTGTGCTGTATTCAGATCATCATTATCTAAGGGATTCAATCCACCAGATTTTGAAAGATTGCTTGGCATGTGTTTTTCCAGAGAGCACAGTCAGATGAACTGGAAAAAATTGAAAAGCATGGCCGGTCCTCGAAAGACAAGGAAAACGCCAAGTCTCTGGACAAACCTGAGCAGTAAGTGCACTTAGGACCCTGCCGAGGGCACCCAGGCCAGGGCACGCCCTTTCCATTTGGAAAGTGCAGTGTCTTCTATGCATAATTATTGTGAATGCTATGAGGATAAGCATCTGTTTGTATGAATTATATTTTCCTCTTAACTTGGCTTTATTTCCTTAGGTTCCTTTATGAACTGTCACTAATCCCCAACTTTTCAGAGCGAGTCTTTTGCATCCTGTTCCAGTCCACGTTTTCAGAAAGCATTTGCTCACTTCGGCGCAAACTGGAATTGCTGCAGAAGTTGTGTGAGGTGGGTTCTGGTCTGCCAGGAGCTGAAGCTTGGGTTCTGACATTTTATTGTGTTCAGTAGTGTTCATGTTTCAGACAAGTTTTCTTTTATTTACTCTGAGTGTGCATAAGAGTTGAAGGCTAGCGCTCCCACAGAAGAGAACATAGTATGAATGAACTTAAAGGTCAAAGCACATGTTCAGAAAGCCGTGCTGGAGCATGGCCCTCGTGGGCCCACTTCTGGAGGTTTCTGTCCTTTCTGCTTTTGCCAAAAGAAAATCTTCGATTTTCATGGTCCGTTCAAACATCAGACATCCAACTGAGTGAATTTTGAAGGCATTTTATTTACTTGCCTTCATTTCTGGAAGGGCCCTTCAACAAATTGTTAATGATTCAAACCAAATGATGTAGGGACAGCTGTATGACTCAACAAGATAAATGTTCTTCTCCACACATAGAATAAATGCTGGCAGAAATTACTAATATTAACGTTTCAGACAATTTGTCAAAAATCAATAGTACCATTTGTTGTGGTTGTGGTAAATCATTGTGAAAAGTATTAAGATGTGATTAAAGACACATTTTCAGAGGAAGTGACATGCAAATTCAAGTTAAACTTTGTGTTTTGGACATAGTGAGTGTGAACTTTTCAGGGAGGAATCTGAATTTGGAAGTGAATCTTCATAACGGCTTTTTCGTGTCCCACAGTTTATGCCAGTATGCAGTGCCCCAGAGGTATGTACAATTAGAATGATGGCAGTGACGATTTTTTTTAGTACTTCTCGTTTTACAGCCTTATTTGTGTTGCTTGCATCATAGAAATGGTCTCACTGGTTGGTTATCTGTCAGCTTACAAAACACACCTGAATGCTTGTAGGAGGCACAACTTCTTAAAGCCCCCTTTTGGACACACTGCCCCATAGGACACATACCTAATCGTGAGCAATGATAAAGTTGGGATGCGACCCCAAATGACTTGTATAATATCAATGTCTGCCACTGACTTTAGATAATTCAAACAAAACTTTGAATAAGAGAGAAAATGGTTTTCCTCCTGTTTTACAGACACTAAAAAATGGCCCAGGGGTCATGCAGATTCTGGGCTTGGTTCTTGCATTTGGCAACTACATGAATGGTGGAAATAAGACTCGGGGACAGGCAGATGGCTTTGGATTAGACATCCTTCCGAAGCTGAAAGATGTCAAAAGCAGTGTAAGTATTTTGTGTGAATGTATGTAGGCAAGCTGAGGATTAGACGTTTGGTTTTCTAATAAGTTTGACTAAACACAAGTTGTGATAAATGTTTCTTGATGTTCCAGGGTCAAAAGTTTCTGTTCTGAGCTAAATAAAAGCAATGGCCATCATGTATTTGTGATTTTGTAAATAATAATATTCCCCAAAATAAGTGATTTCGAGTCCTATGTCTAACAAATAATTGATTAGAAGATACTATAAAATAAAAATCATTATTTTTTCATTCTGTCTTTACCATGTCTGGTAATATTTATCTTTTTGTACTTTGAGGACTAATTCATTTCTATAAATTAGAGAGTATATCCATTACTTTCTTCTTCTCTTCTGTGTTAAGCAGTGGAAACCAAGAGGCCCATGTTTTAAAAACAAAACAGATGAGTGAAAGTAGTTTATAAATAAAATATAAGAGGTAACCCTGTTTTTCTACATATTATCCTCTCCTTGATACTGGTATGTGCGGGAATGTCCAATCTGCTGGCTTCATTATTTTTTTGATCCTACTTCTGCGGTTGTGTTCATTTAAAATTAACGTCTAAGGGATTTGGAGAGTGTCCATAGAAATAGAAGATGAGGGCAACAATTTATGATAGTCAGAGTTAAAGTCTGAGATTATAAACTTAGAAAATAATAGAATTCTGTGTCTGTGGTAGAACAGTATCCACAAAGGACTGTATGATGAAGCACATGTTTTAAAAATACTGGCTTATTGAAATGAAAATATATAGAATTGCCTTTCCTAGACAATGAAATAATCTCCCTCATAAGAAAAATACTTTTTTGCATTTTTTTGTCAGTCAAAACCTTGTTTGTTCATTCACGCATCTGCTCCTACATTCATTTCACATCCCTTCATTGGGCTCCTATAAAATGCCAGGCACTCCCAGGACTGAATAACATCGTCCTTCCTTGGAACACCAGTATATAATTTTGTGGTTTTTATGGTTATAGTAGTTCAAATGCTATTATATTTGTATGATACACATTTTCATAGGAATCTCCAATATGTCAACCTGATAAATCACATTGGTTCAAAAATAAAAGCTCTCTTTTAAATACGTGATTCACATACTGTTCTTGAATAGTTTTTACCAACTGATTGTTGAAGTGAAATAACTCGCTTTTGCAAATAGCATTGTGGTATAAGTAGCATCAATGTTTAACTTGTAAAAAATGGATCTGAAATGGATTCTGATTATCATAAGTCTCCACATTCAGATTATATAGTACTAATCTTGAGCAATACAAAAAAATTAAAAACTTATGCCTCTGTGTCAGAAATGAAGTGAAAAGCTGTTCTTTGAACACTTTTAGATATGAAACAATTTTACATTTTTTCTATAGAACTGTATAAAACTATTCTACACATCGCATTATCTATAGCTGCATGGCTATTAATTCCTCAATCTTGTTTGCTGACATGACAATTTATAATATGTATTTGCATTTTTAAAGCTCCTGCTTACTTGAAATCTTACTTAAGTTTTTTATTTCCCTAATCTATATACGAACAAAGTCTCAAACTTATGTTGGAGTGATAAGCACCGGTCCAGGTGTATTGAAATGCTGACAGTATTTCATCATTTTAATTAAGATAGTAGTTATATCTTTTAGTAATAAAACATAAAAATTAATGGACAAATTTTCTGATCAAGGTGGGTGAAAACGGAACTATATTTAGAGGTGAGACTCCATCCTTAAACAGCTATGCTCCCACATGGAGCTCAGATTGGAATGCTGGGTAAAAATAAGATCATCCATGTCATTAAACTCTTTAGATATAATGACTGAAGTAACTTGAAATATAGAATTCCACATTTTATTCTAAATGTTCCCATCTAATTATGCAGATTTAATGGAATTTATTTAATACTGTATATTTAATCATTTTAATAATATATTTTTAATGACTTTGGTCTTTCTGCCTAGGACAATAGCAGAAGCCTTTTATCATACATTGTTTCCTATTATCTTCGAAATTTTGATGAGGTAAGACAATTTTTACATATAGTCATATTTTGTATTTTGTTATTTATTGTTGAGTGATTTGTCAGTGTTTGTTGTTTTTTGCCATTACTGCTGTTGTATTGGTCTTAATTATATTGATGCTGATTTGCTTAAAAATTATGTGTTTCTCGCTAATTAGGATGCTGGAAAAGAGCAGTGTGTCTTTCCACTACCAGAACCCCAGGACCTTTTTCAGGCTTCACAGATGAAGTTTGAAGATTTTCAAAAAGATCTCAGAAAACTAAAGAAAGACTTGAAAGGTAGCATAATCTTAAACTCGTGTTTGTTACTTATCCTTTTTTAATGAGAGAAGACAGACTTTTCAGTGTTTTTGAAGAAACTAAAGTCTTTTATCACCTTGTAGAACTAAAAATGTTTTAGTGTGGTAAAAGAAAAGTTTTGCCAGTAATCTTACTCTTTTATTCTTTAAAGAGTTATGTGTATTAGAAATTTAATTATTGAATCATGTATTGGGCATTTGAATGGCAGTCTCTTTCATCAGGAGCAAAGGTGATCATCTTCTTTTCACTTTATAGCCAAGAACATTGGTACATTTATCATGTCATTGTTAAAAGATAAATAGCTCCCCCCCCCCATCCTCCCTTGGTATACTTGCCCAAGATTTTGCGCCTTGAGAACTTTCCTGGAAGCAAAATATCTTCTTTCACACGTTTGGCAAAAAAAACCCACATGTGTATAATGTTTAAGGAGCCTTATACCAAATCATTTTGAAGAGACTCTGGAATCCTCCAAATTTTTTAATTAAAAACATTCAAAATAAAAGGCACCCACATTGGAAAGGAAGAAGTAAAACTGTCCTTATTTGCAGATATGATTTTATATATAGAAAATCCTAAAGACTCCACCAATAACTATTAGAACTGATAAATGAATTCAGTAAAGTTGTGGTATACCAAATATACAAAAATCAGTTGTATTTTTATACAATAACAGCAAACTATCAGAGAGAGAAATTTTGTAAACAATCCCATTTAGAATTGCATGGAAAAGTAAAATACCTGGGAATAAATTCAACCAAGGAGGTGAAGAACTGGACTCTCACTATAAGACACTCATGAAAGAAATTGGAGATGACACAAATAAATGAAAAGATATTCCATGCTCATAGATTAGAAGGATTAATATTCTTAAAACATCTGCATTACCCAAAGCAATTTACAGATTCAATGCAATCCTTTTCAAAATATCAGTCATTTCATAGAAATAGAAAAAACAATCCTAAAATTTGTATGGAACCACAAGAGATCCCGAATGGCCAAAGGAATCTTGAGAAAGAAGAACAAAGCTGGAGGTATCACTCCCTGATTTCAAAATAACTACAAAGCTATAATAATCAAGTCAGTATGGTGTTGGCACAAAAACAGACATAGAGATCATTGTACCAGAAATAAAGCCATGTTCATATGGTCAATTAATATATGACAAAGGAGGCAAGAATATACAATGGGAAAAGACAGTCTCCTCAATAAATATTTATTATGGCCCTGGGGCATGTTAGGCAATTGTTAGGTGCTGTTGAGGTATGAAATCCTGTCACTCTTTCATTCTGCCAGCTTCTGCTTTCATTGTTCTTTCTATTGTTTTATTCTTCTCAATTTTATATATTTCTGCTTTAACTTTTATTATGTCCCTCCTTCTACTGACTTTGGGCCTCATTCATTCTTTCTTTTCTAGTTTCATTAATTGTGAGTTTAGACTGTTCATTTGGGATTGTTCTTTCCTGAGGTAGGCCTGTATTGCAATATATTTTCCTCTTAGCATGGCCTTGGCTGCGTCCACAGATTTTGTGGTGTTGAATTATTGTTGTCATTTGTCTCCATATATTCCCTGATCTCTATTTTTATTTGGTCATTGATCCATTGATTATTTAGGAGCATGTTATTAAGCCTCCATGTGTTTGTGGGCTTTTTCGTTTTCTTTGTGTAATTTGTTTCTAGTTTCATACCTTTGTGATCTGAGAAGCGGGTTGGTACAATTTCAATCTTTTTGAATTTACTTAGGTTCTTTTTGTGGTGTAGTATATGATCTATTCTTGAAAATGTTCCATGTGCACTTGAGAAGAATGTGTATCATGTTGCTTTTGAATGGGGTGTTCTGTAGATCTCCATTAGGTCCATCTGTTCTAATATGTTGTTTAGTGCCTCTGTCTCTATTTGTTTTGTGTCTGGTTGATCTGTCCTTTGGAGTGAGTGATGTGTTGAAGTCTCCTAAAATGAATGCATTGCATTCTATTTCCCTCTTTAATTCAGTTAGTATTTGTTTCACATTTGTAGGTGATCCTGTGTTGGGTGCATAGATATTTATAATAGTTATTTTCTCTTGTTGGACTGACCCCTTTGTCATTATGTGATGTCCTTCTTTGTCTCTTGTGACTTTCTTTGTTTTGAAGTCTATTTTGTCTGATACAAGTACTGCAACTCCTGCTTTTTTCTCAGAATTAGTTACATGAAATATCTTTTTCCATTCCTTTACTTTCAGTCTGTGTATGTCTTTGGGTTTGAAGTGAGTCTCTTATAGGCAGCATATAGATGTGTCTTGTTTTTTTATCCATTCAGTAACTCTATGTCTTTTGATTTGTTCATTCAGACTATTTACATTTAGGGTGACTATCAATAGGTATGTACTTATTGCCATTGCAGGCTTTAGATTCGTGGTTACCAAAGGTTGCAGGGTAATTCCCTTACTATCTTAACAGTCTAATTTAACTCACTTTGTATGGTCTTACAAACACAATCTAAAGGTTCTTTTTTTTTCCTCCTTTTTCTTCCTCCTCCATTTTTTGTATGTTATGAGTCATATCCTGTACTCTTTGTCTATTCCTTGGGTGACATCCATTTAGTCTTAGGAATACTTCCATCTACAGGAGTCCCTCCACAATGCACTGTAGAGGTGGTTTGTGGGAGGTAAATTCTCTCAGCTTTTGCTTATCTGAAAATTGTTTAATCCCTCCTTCAAATTTAAATGATAACCTTGCCGGGTAGAGTATTCTTGGTTCTGGCCCTTCTGCTTCATTGCATTAAATATATCATGCCTCTCCATTCTGGCCTGTAAGGTTTCTGTTGAGAAGTGTGATGATAGCCTGATGGGTTTTCCTTTGTGTGTGATGTTTTTTCTCTCTCTAGCTGCTTTTAAAAGTCTGTCTTTATCCTTGATCTTTGCTGTTTTAATTATTATATGTCTTGATGTTGTCTTGCTTGGGTCCCTTGTGTTGGGAGATCTGTGCATCTCCGTGGCCTGAGAGACTATCTCCTTCCCCAGATTGGGGACGTTTTCAGCAATTACCTCCTCAATGACACTTTCTATTCCTTTTTCTCTCTCTTCTTCTTCTGGTACCCCTATAATGCAAATATTGTTCTGTTTGGCTTGGTCACACAGTTCTCTCAATATTCTTTCATTCTTAGAGATTCCTTTTTGTCTCTGTCCCTCAGCATCTTTGTATTCCTCTTATCTAATTTCTATTCCATTTACCATCTCTTCTACTACATCTAATCTGCTTTTAAATCCCTCCATTGCATGTTTTATTTCAGATATGGAATTTCTTAGTGATTGAATCTCTGACTTAAATTCGTTCTTTAGTTCTTGAATATTTTTCTGTACCTCCATAAACATGTTTATAATTTTTATTTTGAACTGTCTTTCAGGAAGATTTGGTAAGTTCAGTTTCATTTGGCCCTTTTTCTGGGGTTTGTGAGATTTTCGTCTGAACCATGTTCTTTTGATGTTTCATATTTCTGTGTGGTTCCCAGTAGTACGCAGAAACTCCAGGTCTCTGGAGCTGCTCAACCCCTAGAGTGAGGTTGGGGCTTGTAGGGGAGCGGAGCTGGTGCCTGGGGAGATGAAAGATCTGTTTCCTGATTCCCGTCTGCGGTGCCTGTCTCCAGTGTCAGAATCAGTGGGCAAGCACACACGTGTAAACCTTGGTGCTTTGCGTCTCTAGCTGTTGTAGGCGGGGCCTTCCTCTGGCTGACCTGATGCCAGCACAGTGACTGCCGGTTTGTGAGCAGGTGCCTGCAGGCCAGTAGGAAGGCTCAGCAGGCTGTGTGTCACATTGGGGGGCCTCGTAGCTGAATAGGCAGCCAGGGGGTGGAGCACCTGTAGCTCTTCCAAGTTTCCAACCAGCTGGGCAGACCAGACAACCTTGTCCAGCTCTCCCTTCTCTTGTGCAGCAAGCTCCATGCAAACCCCACCCCTTCAGCAACACTTTTGCTGCCAGGAAGGCCTCTCAGACCACCTACCCTTCCTCCTCCACAAACGGCCGGAATGTCAGTCTCCCAGGCCCTCTGCCCGTCTGAGCTCCCAGTGTCCAGAGCACCACACAATATAGGCTTCTGCTCACAAAGTAGGTCTCCAGGGCTAGGTGCTCAGCAGTGCCAGGCTTCCACCCCCTCCCCACTCCATTTCTCTTCCTCCCGCCAGTGAGCTGGGGTGGGGGATGGGCTTGGGTCCCTCCAGATTAAGGCTTTCCTACGTTACCCTGTTTTGTGAGGTCTGCTCTGTTTGTGAAGTCTGTATGCAGTCTGGTTTAGCCTTCTTTCTTCTTGCTGTTTTTGGGTTAGTTGTATTAATTAACTATATTTTTGTGCTATTTGTGGTTTTGGGAGGAGTTCTCCATGTCATCTCTTATGCCGCCATCTTGAGTCTTTTAATTTTTATTTTTAAGTAAAGATTGAGAAATAACATGTTATGGCTTGGATATATTAATTAGACAACTGAATCTCATTTTAGCATTTTATAAGAACGTCCACTGTGTTTTGTTTCTGTACTTGTTCCCAAGATTTCCTCAGCAACTCAGGGTGCTCCCTCTTCTTCTGAGCTCAGTGACATGTAGTTTGTTAAGCAACCTGGTCTGCTTTCGATCTCTTCTGACTGTCGGCAGCTATTCTTGATGTAGTCATGCCAAATGATGACTTCTGTTCCAGTGCCTTTCTGGGTTAGAAATTGTAGCACTTGCCACATGACTTAAATCAACTCAACATGCACAAAGCACTGAGTAATTAAGTTACCGGAACTGGGCAAGAATGTTCTCATGCAAATTCTTCCCTGTATCCTCTACCTCCTACCCCCTCAGACCCCAGCTTTTAAACCTGACTTGAAAATGTTTAAAATTCATTAACAATATCTTCAAGTTGAAGTAATGTCCATGTCCTGAGATATATAGGAAAAACCAGTCTTTAAACCTCTTTGTATTGATTTGTGTTCATTTGTAGCTATTATGTTTACAAGTGAAGATTTCTGATATTTAGGAAAGAAATGTTTTCCGTGTTTTGTTTGAGGAAAGAAGAAATGATGTTTTTAACTCAATTCAAATGCAACCAATGGCTTTTAAAAAAATAATTATTTGGTATGATTTTTAAATGAATATGAGTTCAAGCATAGCAATATCAGACAACATTGAAAAATGTAAAGAAAATATATTTGTCTGTAATTCCATAATCAAGTGATAAAGTTAAAATTTTGGTATATTTGTATCTGGTGCGTGTGTCTGTGTGTGGGAGTATGGCTGTGTATTGCACATGCATGAATTATACAGTCAGACCCATGATGCATATAATTTTGGTAATTTTTTGCCCATTCTTATAATCTTTGCTTTATAGTTTATTTCATTTACCTTAATATTCTCTCTTCTTTTTGGTTTTCTATTGTCTTGATAAATTTCTTACTATCCTCTCCCTGACTCCTCCAATACATTGTGGAAGTTATACATAAATTTCTATTAATTTGTTGACTGACCTTAAATGTCAACATGTTTTCTTAATTTATGTTATTTTGTAACATGATGTAAATTTAGTATATTTATCTCCCGAAATAACATGAGAGGTTTAGAACATTGTAATAATTAAACTACTCCCATCTTCCTTCTAGTGTTTTCTAGACCTTTAGTCCTATCATTTTTCTTTTAAAATTACTAACACTTTATAATTGTTAGGTAATAACATTTACCAATATATTTAGGCAATAGCTGTGCCACCCATTTTCTCCCTTCTCAGTTTGTTGTTCTCTCAATGAGGGTAGTTTGTATTAATCTCTTACTTTGAAAATGAATGATAAAAATATTTCCCTCATTATTGAATGATAGTTTGTTAGATATAGAATTCTGGATTGACTTATTTTTCAACATTTTAAAGATACTTTTTTTTCCTGCCATCTCTCATCACTGATAAGTCTGTTTTCAACCTAATTATCCTTCTTTTGTAGATAATCTGTCTTTTCATTATGGTGACATGATTTTCTTGTTATCCTTATTCATCTTGCTTTGATATGTATAGTATGAATTTATTAAAAATTGTTTTTATTAAGGTATAGTTGACATACAGTATCATTAATTTCAGTGTAAAACAGTAATTGGACACATATACATTATGAAATGCTCACCATGAGAAGTCTATGTACATCTGTCATCATACAGACTTATTACAGTATTATTGACTGTATTCACTATGCTATACCTTTCATCCCATAATTTATTTTATAATTGGAAGTTTGTTCCTCTTTATCCCCTTCATCTATTTCACCCATGTTCTACCCACCTCCTCTATGGCAATCACCTGTTTGTTTCTTATATTTAGGAGTATTTCTGTTTTCTTTGTTTCATTGTTTAGAGTCCACATATAAGTGAAATTATATGGTATTTGCCTTTTTCTGCTGACTTATTTCACTTAAAATAATACCCCCTGGGTTCATTCAAGTTGTTGCAAATGGTCCCCTTTTCTCTACATCCTCACCAACACTTATCTCTTATCTTGTTGATACTGGCCATTCTGACTGGTGTGACGTGACCTCTCATTGTGGGTTTGATTTGCATTTCCCTGATGATTTGTGATGTTGAGCATCTTTTCATGTGTCTGTTGGCCATCTGTATGCCTTCTTTGGAAAAAAATGTCTATTCAGGTCCTCTGTCCATTTTTAAATTAGATTTTTTTTTTTGGTGTTGAGTTGTATGAATTCTTTATGTATCTTGGATATTAACCTTTACTGGATATATTATTTGCATATACCTGATTCAGTAAGTGTATTTTCCTTTTGTTCATGGTTTTCTTTGTTGTGCAGAAGCTTTTTAATTTGATGTAGTCTCATTTATTTTTGCTTTTGTTGCCCTTGTCTGGGGAGCTATATCTGGAAAAAAAACTGCTAAGGCCAGTATCCAAGAGTTTATTGCATCTGTTTTTTTGAGGAGTTTTATAGTTTCCAGTCTTACATTTAGTTCTTTAATCCATTTGAGTTTATTTTTGTGTATGGTGTAAGACAATGATCCAATTTCATTCTTTTGCTTGTGGCTGTCCAGTTTTTCCAACACCATTTACTGATGAGACCGTCTTTCTCCCATTATATATTCTTTGGTCCTGGATTAATTGACCATATAAGTGTGGGTTTATTTCTGAGCTTTCTATTCTGTTCTGTTGATCTCTGTGTCTGTTTTTGTACCAGGACCCTGTTTTGATTATTGGAACTTTGTAGCATAATTTGAAATCAGGGAACATGATAGCTCCAACTTTGTTCTCCTTTCTCAAGATTGCTTGGCTATTTGGGTTCTTTTTGGTTCCATACAAATTTTAGGATTTTCAAATTGTGAAAAAACTGCCACTGATATTTTGATAGAGATTGTATTAAATCTGTAGATTGCTTTGGTAGTATGAAAAAATTTTTAAATACTAATTTTTCCTAACTGAGAGCATAGTATATCTTTCCATTTATTTATGTCATCTCCAATTTCTTTCATTAATATCTTATAGTTTTCAGAGATGGGTCTTTCACCTTCTTGGTTAAGTTTATTCCTAGGTATATTATTCTTTTTATGTAATTGTAAATGGAATTGTTTGCTAAACTTCTCTTAATGCTAGTTTGCTACTATATGTGAAATATAATGATTTCTATATATTGATTTTGTATTCTGCAGATTTATTGAATTAATGTATTAGTTCTAATAGATTTTTGATTGGGGTTTTAAATACAGTTTCATGTGATCTGCAAATAGTGACACTTTTATTTCTTTCTTACCAATTTTGATGCCTTTTCTTTTCCTCATCTGATTTCTATGGCTGGGACTTCCAGTGCTATGTTGAATAAAAGTGGTGAGAATGGGCATCCTTGTCTTATTTCTCATCTTAGGGGAAAGGTTTTAGCTTTACACTGTTAATGTATGATATTAACTGTGGATTTGTCATATATGACCTTTGTTATATTGACTCATGTTCCCTCTATACCCACTTTTTTGAGAGTTTTTGTCATAAATGGATGTTGAATTTTTGTCAAGTACCTTTTTCTGTATCTGTTGAGATGATCATAGGACTTTTGTATTTCCTTTGGTTACCATGGCATGTCATAATGATTGATTTACTGACACTGAACCATCCTTGCATCCCTGAAATAAATGCCACTTGATCATGGTGAATGATCCCTTTAATGTATTTTTGAATTTGATTTGCTAATATTTTGTTTAGGATTTTTGCATCTATGTTTGTCAGGGATATTGGATTGTAATTTTCTTTTTTTGTATTGTGTTTGTCAGATTTTGTTACCAGGGTAATGCTGGCCTTGTAGAATGCATTTGGAAGCCTTCACTCATCTTCAATTATTTGGTATAGTTTTAGAAGGATACATATTAATGCTTCTTTAAATGTTTGGTACAGTTCTCCCATGAAGCTGATAGGTCCTGGACTTTTGTTTGTTAGGAGTATTTTGATTACTGATTCAATTTTGTTACTCTAATCAGTTCATATTTTCTCTGTCTTTTTGATTCATTCTTGGAAGACTGCATGTTTCTAGGAACGTATTCATTTCTTCTAGGTTGTCTACTTCATTGGCACATAGTTGTTCATAGTAATTATAAATCCTCTGTATTTTTGTGGTGTTTGTTATAACTTCTCTTTTATTTATGAATTTATTTGAGTCCTCTCTTTTTCTTGATGAGTCTAGATGAAGGTTTATTAATTTTGTTTATCTTTCAAAGAACCAGCTCTTAGTTTCACTGATTTTCTATTGTTTTTTTAGTCTCTGTTTCATTTATTTGTGTTCTGATCTTTTTTATTCCCTTCCCTTTACTAACTTGAGGTTCTTTTCTTCTTTTTTAGGTCCTTTAGATATAAGGTTGGATTGTTTACTTAAAAGTCTTGTTTTATGAGACAGGCTTGTATTGCTATAAACTTCCCTCTTAGAACTATATTGCTATGTCCCAAAGATTTTGAACTCTTGTGTGTCTATTTTAATTTGTCTCAAAGAACTTTTTGATTTCCTCTTTGATTTCTTCATTGACCCATCAGTTGTTCAGTGACATGTTGTTTTGGCTGCATGTGTTTATATTTTTTCCAGGGTTTTTTTTTGTTGTTATTGACTTCTAGTTTCATGACATTGTGGTTGGAAAACATGCCTGATATAATTTCAATCTTAAATTTATTAGGACTTTTGTGGCCTAACACGTGGTTTGTTCTGGAGAATGTTCCATGTGCACTTGAAAAGAATGTGCATTCCACTGTTTTGGGATGTATTGTTCTGTATATATCTGTTGTGTCTGTTTGGTCTAATATATTGTCCACAGCCTATTTCCTTGTTGATTTTCTGTCTAGATGATCTATACATTGATATAAGTGGGTTGTTAATGTCCCCTACTATAATTGTATTACTGTCAATTTCCCCCTTTACGTCCGTTAATATTTGCTTTATATATTTAGGTGCTCCCATGTTGGGTACGCAGATATTTACGATTGTTTATCTCTTGTTGGGTTGATTCCTTTATCATTTTGTACTGTCCTTCCTTGTGTCTTGTTACCGTCTTTGTTTTAAAGTTAATTTTGTGTGACATAAGTACTGCTACTTCAGCTTTTTTTTTTCCAGTTCTGTTTGCATGGAATATCTTTCCATCCTTCAGTTTCAGTCTGTATGTGCCTTTAGGTCTGAAGTGAGTCTCTTATAAGCAGCATATAGATAGGTCTCATTTTTTAAATCTGTTTAGTCACTCTATGTCTTTCGACTGGAACATTTAGACTGTTTGCATTTAAAGTAATTATTGATAGATACATACTTGTGCCATTTTTGTAATTGTTTTATGGTTGTTTTTGTTGTTCTTCTCTGATCCTTTCTTCTTCTCTTGCTCCTTTCCCTTGTGAGTGGTGACTTTCTTTAGTGTTATGCTTATATACCTTCCTTTTTATTTTTTGTGTATCTAGCATAGGTTTTTGGTTTGTGGCTCCCATGAGCTTCATAGATGACATTCTAAGTACATAGCAATCTATATTAAGTTGATAGGCACTTAAATTTGAACACATTCTAAAAGCACTGCATTTTCATTTTTATTCACCTCACATTTTATGTATATATCATATTTTTTGTCTTGTGACTCACTTAACTAAAGTGTATTTTTCATTTCACTTATTGTGTTCTTGAAGTCTGATTATTCTTTATATTTTCTCTCTCTTTTTGAAGTTCTCACTGAATTCATCCATTCTTTTCTCACATCTGTGAGCATCTTTATTACCATTACTTTATACTCAATCAGGTAGATTGCTTAACTCTTTCTTTTAGTTCTTTTTCTGACTTAAAAACATTTTTTTAATTTGAAATATATTATTCTATCTTCTCATTTTGTTTGACTTTCTGTGTTTGTTTCTATGAGTTAGCTGAAGCACCAACCTCTCCCATCCTTGAAGGAGTGGCCTTGTATAGGAACATCTCTTGTGTAGACTGTATGTGCCTGATGGCTTTGGCTGTGTGGCTGGCTAGAGCAGTAGTGGCTGGGGGGTCCTGAGGCACTCTGTGCAGGGCATACCCTGGCCAGACAGCTGGGGCTGATGCAGGCATGCGTCAGGAAGTCCAGAGCAATTCCGTGCAGAAGGCACCCTGGCAGCATAGCTGGGGCTGAAGCAGGTGAGCATCAGAGGGTTCTGGGGAAGTTTACACAGTGGGCACCATGGCAGGATTGTTAGAGTCCATGTGGGCACAGGCTAGGTGGCTCTGGGGTGCTTTGCCCAAGGGGTGGGACAGCTGGAGCTGAATGTGGAGCAGGCCAGTGGCTTCCAGGGCACTTCACACAGGGAGCTGTCTTGTAGGATGACAGGAGGCAAAGGGGGCACTGTCAGAGGTCCCAGGTATCCTGTGCAGGAACACCTGGCAGAACTGCTGGAAACAAAGCAGGTGTGGGCTGAAGTGTCCCTGCACTGTGCTGGTTCCTCCTTTGTGGGACTGCTGGGGCTCAGGTGGATGCAAGTGAACATTAACAGAGGTCACCTTTGGGGGATGTCTGAAGCTGGTGTGGGCTAGAGGCCTTGGGGCTCAGTAAGAAAGCAGTCTAACTAGTACAGTCAGACCCTGCTCCTATGCATGCTGTCAAGGTGCAGGGGGAATGTAAACAATGACACTCACCGGCACCTCCTACTCTGGAGAGATTTTGAGCAGATGCCCACTATTTGGAGGATGCTGCAGTGTTCATAAATGGGCTTCCTTCAGTTGTGTTCTAAATGCCTCTTAAACCGTGATTTTTGTTTTTTTATCTCCTATGACTCAGAGCAGGAGAATCTGTACATGGGGCCCTCAGTGATGTCCCTTCCTTACTGTAGGGGTGGAGTTCTCATCATTACTGTCTCCATCTCTGCTGCTCTTCTCTGTGTGGTCTTTATCCTTTGTTGTGCAGAAACTGCTCACTCAGTCCTCAGTTCTTGGAGGAATTGCTGTTATATGTAGTGTAGATTTGGTGTGTGTATGGGAGGAGTTCAGGCTCTTCCTAGGCCATCATCTTATCCTTTCCTTATTGCTTATTAGTTAATTAATTTATGTATTTATTATCTTGCTGTGTACTCACAGCTTTCAACTTGAAGCCTAGTATCTTCCTTAATGTCTTAAGAATTATCAAAAATAACCTATTCACATATTCATAACCTTTCCTGAAATGCTTGGTAGATGTACATTGTAATTTCTTGATCTAACCCTCTGTGTCTTCTCACTTGTCTTTCATATTGTAAATATCTCCCCCACTTTTTTGTAATTCTCATGCATTCCTCAACATTGTCTTCTAGTTCACTAATTCTCTCTTTGACACTGTCCATTATGATGTTTATATTATCAGTGCAACTGTTTTTAAATCCTGATATTTTTGTTTCCAAGATTTCTAATGTGTTTTTAACATATCTATTTTTAAAGTAAAAGTAATTTCATGTTCTTATTTTAGGTATTATCCTTCTCTTATCTCTTCAATGTTTGTAAAGATAAAGTCTATAGTTTTTGTTTCATCTGTAATGAATCCATCTTTTGTTTTTTAATAGTTATAAGTTGTCTTTGTACTCATTAGGTTTCTTTGTGGTTGATCTGAAACAGGTGTCAGAAAATTATACCTTTAATTTGTAAATGAGGCTAAATAAGGCCTTTAATTTGTAAATAAAGTTCAGCTGGAACACATATTCTATGATAGCTTTAGTGTTATGAATGGGGAAGTTGAAGAGTTGTACCAAAACTGTCAAACTGCCTGTCCCTTGCTCTCCTCCTTTCCCTGGAAGTTGCCTGGATGTTTGAAGTCTGGATGTTTGCTTGCCCTGCCTTTGTCCCTCAGGCGAGAACCAAAGCTATCAGCAGGCTGGGGCTCCTGCCCTGTGGGCAGATTAGATTTGCAGATTCCCTCATCAGGCTAGTGAATGACTTGGCTCAAGTCCTTCCTGGAAAACTAGCTGTGTGTGCCTACTCTTGCTCCCAGTAATACAGCTGCTTTTGGGCTGTAGTTGTTTTCATCCTCCTGTCCTGAGTTGGGGAGCCCAGTCACAGCTCTGGGTTCCCAACAGTGAGGCTGACTCCATTCCCTCTGGGGGAAGTCTCCCTTCACTGGTCTCTACATCAGCCATGACCTTTACATTCTCTTCCATATGCACACCCCAGTGACCTCTCACCACCCTGTTTATTAACTTGGGCTTTTCTAGTATTTCTGGCTAAAGGTTATATTAACATTCTTTTAAAGCTTACTGTGTCTGGTTTCCTATGTTCTTATTCATTACTGTGTGTTTCCAATAGAAGGAAGGTTCAGCCTGTGACTTTATCATTCCATTTGACTGGACATCTGTATTTACTTTTATATCTTACATTTTTTCCCCACTGAAATTTACAACATGAGCATTTTCCCATGCCATTATAATATTCAGAAAACATTTAAGATGGTTTCATAGTAATCCCCCTGATGATTGTGCCATAATTTAGTAATTTGATTCTTGTAAGAAATTCGACTTTTCCCAGTGTTCCCGACTTCTAAGAAATGTGTTGAATACCCTTATTCGTAGTCTTTTCACTCTATCTTTGATTACTTCCTTAATATAGATTCTTAGCATTATAATTACTGAATTTTTTTCATTTTCTTGATATTTATTATCAAAATGCTTTCTAAAAGGCAACTTTTAAAGTTAATTGGTAGTTTTTCTTATGAAATAGAATAGAATAATAAAATTTATGAGATTTATATCAATAAGGAGTCTTAGAGATATTATAGTCTAAATGCCTTATCACTCAATGAATATTTATTAAATTAATAAAAAATAAAGATACAGACCTATCCCTCATAGCTCATAGACTAATAAGAGTACCAATGGTTATATGAATAACCACTATACATAGTATAATAAATATTTTTAGTTATATAAATAAGATGCTATAGAAACACAAAAGTTGGACTTGAGGCCTTTGAACTAAAATGCGTCCTTGCAAGGTTTTCCGGCTTCCTTGTTTGGACTGGTGAGGAATGAGAAACACCATTCTTACGGTATTTCAGGATCTTGTCTTCCTGTCCAGTCCCTAAAGGAGGAAGTTCAAAGAGGGGCAAGGGTTCATTCCAGTCCCAACATTTATAGGCCATCCGGCCACCCCTTTGCCCTGAGCACGTCTCCCCTGAGAACTTGCTCCCTCTGCCGACCTGAGCCCCGTTCTCATTGTCTTCCTAATACTCGTCAGGGCTTTTTTTTATTTCTTAAAAACAAAACAAAACAAAACAAAAACCTCCAGGAGGATCTTCTACTGTGGCTTGAAATTTTTTCATCTTTTTGAGCACATCTTTTTATAATTATCACAATAATAAAAACCCGATAACTATAGTTGATAACACTGTATTGTACAACTGAAATTTGCTAGGAGAATAGAACTTACATGTTCTCACTGCCCAAAAAAGGTAAATATGTGAGGTGATGGAGGTATTAATTAACTAGATGGGGGAGTCATTTCACAATGCATACATATATCGAATCAGCACACTGTACACTTTAAATATCTTACAATTTTATTTGTCAATTACACCTCAATCAAGCTGAGAAAATAATTAAAAAGTTAAGTAAAACCTTGGGAATTTGAGTGGACCCCACTATTTTCAAAACCTGTCTTGGGATCCTATAAAATAGGTTACAGCAGGTGTTATTTCCCCCACTTAAAAAATTGCAAAAAACAGGGTTCAGAGAGGCTAACAGATTCACTCAAAGTCCTAGAACCATATTACAGAGACGCTGGGGCAGGAATTGTGAGCCCATTTCCACCTTCTTCTTGGCTTGCGTCTTATCTGGTTAGTTCTCAGCCTCTGACCCTCAACTCCCACTTTGGAGATGGAGACTTGCTCTGGGAGTGAGAAAGCCCCAAGTTACCAGGGAGAGCATACTAACAGCGAGCTTCAGTATCTCACAAGGGTCCAACGTGGACTCTGGGGACTTTTCTGTATTCCCAGAGCTTGAAACAGAGGGGTCCTCAGAGAAAAGTGCTGAACCGAGTTAATATCTGGTGCTGCAAGCTTAGTACTCATGAGCTTCAAGAAAATGATGGAACTATAAAGTAGGGAGGATGGATTAGAGACTTTGCAGTCCACCTGGCAATTCCTGATAATAATTACTATTGTTATTTTTCATCGATAGCTTACTGTGTGCCAACAACTTAAAACATTTCACATGGGTTATCTCCGTAACAGTGATTTTGTGAAATGGGTACTTTTAAATTACAGCTTTATAGATAAGGAAACCAGAGCTCAGATAGGTGGCCTGCCCCAGCTTACTCAAGCAGTCTGTGGGATTAGGACTCAAATTCAGGCAGCCCAAGCCTAAAAACCATGCTTTTAGCCTCCAGATAGATCCCCGCAGAGAGAATGTGTCCCAAGGCCGAGGGGATTCTGACACCCCGACTCCCTCAACATGTTCGCCTCCTTCGGCATTTGGAGATTCCTTCCATTTCTTTCCTCAGTTGCTTATTTAACTTTCTCATCCTTCCTATTTGCCATGGCTTAATAAAAGATGGTCTCCTTCTGTTTTCCCCCTTCCGTTCTTCTCTGTCCTTAGTTTCTTCTCTTACTTCTTCAAAGTGTTCCTCCTCCTCCACCTTTTTGTCTTCCCTTATGAATTTCCTTCTTTCTCCTGCAGCAATGTCAGCACAATGGAGCAGAGTATCCTGTGGAGGAGAGCTTGCACGCCCCAGAGCCGTCGGTTCTCTCTCCCACACAGGGTGAGTCAGCCAGCCCAGGAGGTCATCCATCCATTCCTACCTACCAGGCATCCGTGGTGAGAAGCAGACATGAACACTCACACTGCAAATGTAAAATACAACTGGATTAGAATGATGGAGGAATGCTGGCACTTCAGGGGGTCTGGAAATGGAAATAGCTAGTAAACTCTTCAGGAGGACTCACTGTCCTGCCTGCTGTTGTCGGTGGTATTAATGTCTAGCTTATACCATATTCACAATGATCCTCTGAAGGAGGGGCTGTTATTGGTCCCATTTTACAGATGAGGAAACAGCAGCATAAGAAGTGAAATGATTTGCTCAAGGTCCCAAAACTAGTAAGTAGCAGGGTCAGAATTCAAACCCTGATGGTGGACCCCGAGCTGGAGCTCTCAAGCCCTATGCTCCGTTGCTCAGAATTGGGGCAGACATTCTTGAGGAGGTGACAATAAGATGAGATCTAAGGATAAGCCGAGCTGTATTTGGGCTGCAATAACAAAATCCCACAGGCTGGGTGGCTTATAAACAGTGGAAATTTATTTCTCACAGTTCTGGATGCTAGGAAGTCCAGGATCAAGTTGCTGGTGGATTTGGTGTCTGCGGAAGGCCAGCTTCCTGCTGTGTAGGCGGCCATCTTCCCTCTGGGCTCTCACATGGTGGAAGGAGCAAGGGAACTCTCTGGGGCCTATAAGAGCACTAATTCTATTCGTGAGGGCTCCACTCTCATGAGGGAATCACCTCCTGAAGGCCCCGCCTCCAAATATCACCAAGTGGGCATTAGGTTTCAACACGTGAAGTTTGGGGAGATACAGAGATTCAGTCTACAGCAAACTGGATCATCGAATACACCACAGAATGCTGCTCCGCCCTCATGTTCATGCCCCCCGGTTCATGTCACAGCCCTCACTAACTGGCCATAGCAGCCTTTTTCTCAGATGGGAGCTCAACTTCAGGTTCCTCAAAAAGGTGCTCCAAGGAGCCCCTCCTGACTGATGAGAACTGGTCCCAGAGTTGGATCCTGTTTGCCACCCTAGGTCTTGCTGATCCTAAACCAGTAGGCAACCTAAAACCACTCTAATACAGTTTTCACATGCCTTCTCTCTGGCGGCCACCAGTGACTAGGCACTTACTGTATACAGCGGTTTGGTTTTCCCAATGCGGTAGTTACTTGTCCTGGACAGGATCTTCATTCTCCGAGAACAGAGTGACAGGGAAGGACAGGGCACCTGTAAGCTCTGCAAGCTTGGAGGAGAGTCCTTAGGGGAATACAAACGGTCTGTGGCCCTTCCATCAAGCAGAGGACTCACGTGTGATTCATAGCCTGCAGGGTGCTTCTTTGGTGGACCAACTCAGGTCCCATCTGGGGGTCTCCCCATCCCCACTGACTCACAGCCAAACAGAAATTATGCCAAGAATGGCAGTCGTGGCTGGCCCTAAACATCAGCTTCTGAGCAAAGAATTCAAAACATCTGCTCAAGTGCTGGCCTCCACACGACATCCCTCCTAGTACTCCCACCCTGACCAGCTGTTTGTCGGCAGAGCCCAGCTCCCTGTGAAAACCCAGCACGGAGGGCAGTGTGGGTGGGGTGGTGGGTGCAGCCACCCAAATGGGGCCCCTAGACTCACTGACACCTTAGATGCTTCCTCCGTTTTTCCTGAATCCTGCCGTTGTTTCAAGCACTCACATTACATGTTGTCTTTTTAAAAAATATACATACATTTAATGTGGTTGTATTCATATGAATAGATCAGTATGATATAAGTGATATTTAGTAACCAATAATTACTGTGCGTTAGCCATCTGCTATTCCTGAGGGTTTCACAAAACCCTTTCATAAAAGCAAAATGATACTCCACAGCCAAATTATATAACATTAACAGAATATTTTATATGCGAAATGCTGTCTTTCTTTACTTTTCATTCAATCAAAAATGTACACAGTCAGTAACAAGCCATTTCAGCTGCATATTTATCCAAAACATTTCATAGGCAAAAAAAGTCAAGTGAGAAAAATAACAGTTCAGCCACATGAGGGCTAGAAAAAAACACATTAGAAAAGGGATCCTCATTATAATAATAAACGAGGGCCCAATTAAAGCTGTCACCTGTAGGGTGGGTCCATACTTGGTAAGGAAAGCTGGCACTCAGGAGGTTTTACCCTTGACTTTGCCAGCAATCCCGGCACCCTAACCAACATCCCCAAACTGGGCTTGCCTCCCGTGCTGTGGTGCAAACCTCAACTCCAGCCACTTTTCAGCCTCACATTCTGGAAAGCGCTTCTTTGGCGTCAGTAGATACTATTTTCCAGGCATGTCTGGGCTCCCACCTCATCCTATCACCCTTACTGTTCTTGAACTTACAGCAGGCAAAGAACAAGGAGTCGGACAGAGAGATGCGGGCGCTCTGTGTCCCACAACAGGTCCAGGAGAAGATGCATCTCAACAATTCGAGCCCCCAGGACGGGGGAGACCCAGTGTAGCTCCTGGTTAGGAGCACTTGCCAAGTACACGTGATACGTGGAGCCCTGGGTAAGAAGGAAGGGAAGACCTCCACCTGGTTCCTACACAGGCCACATCCTGCAGAGGGATGAAAACTGTAGTGTTTTCTCATCTGTAAAATGGGAACATGATACTTACCTTCAGGATTGTTTGAGGATTAAATGAGATCATACATGCCAAGCGCTAAGCACAGTGTCTGACCCATAGGAGTCACTTAATGAACGTTCGCCATTATTATTATCATTAAGCTTATGATTTAGTTGACTAAATAAAATATAACCACATGGAACAGTAGGAAATAATCATGGAACAACATGGCACTGAGTGCAAAACACACAAGTAAGAGCTAAAGGTTCACAGAGGAAGTAAGTGCAGGGCAAGTGGGGCTGAGACACGAAGGCTGCCTGGAAGAGGCAAATTTCTCTTAGGAACTTCTGTGGTTCCGATCTTGGAAGATGCCCGGTCAGTTGCAGTCCCAGGCAAGGGTAGCAAGGCCTCTGGAGGCAGATTCATTACTCAGGCCTCCTGGTTACCCCAAGGGCTCCGCAATCTGGTCAACCGTAGGGTCTATTCAGGGCAAGCTGGACCCAATAGAATAGGCTTTCTTCCAGGGTGGATAATGGAGAAGGGAAGGGAATTCATAGAGACACTTAATGTCCCTGCATCAGCCGTTTACTTCTAATTAATCTTCTTAGAATTGCTCTATCTGTGCTTGCTAGAGTTTCCAATGTTTATCTCCTGACTTCTTAAAGGGGGCCAGGGCCTTTTTCATGGGAACATTAAAGAACCTCCCAGATAATAGCAAACCTATAGTAACACTGACTTGGGTACTTCTCTCCTATACGTATTCTCACGCAGAGCGAGAGGGGGATGGGGGAGAGCGAGGGAAGAAATAGGGAGGGAAGAGATGTCAGGAGGAGAGGCCAGATGGCCAATGGTGAGGCAAGGACGGCAGTAGGCAGCATGTCGGTCTGCCCTCGACTGAGGAAGCAATCCTGCTCCTGAGAAGGCCCCGAGCGGCAGTGTAGCCGGACTGCACCGCTGCTGAATGGGCGTGACGCTGACCCCGCCCACTCCCACGTTGCACGCAAAGGTGCCGGATCTGCATACCCGCGTCTACCTGTGCATCCTCGGAGCCCTCTCAGCAACCACCTACCAGCTATGATTCAAATTCAGGGCAGATCTGCTGGAATATCATCTCCTCCGGAGATCATTTTGTTTGTAAAACAAGTGAAGCACAAGAGGGCCTTATTCTCTCCGTGATTTGACATATGGCTGAAAAGTTCAGTTTAAATTCAGTGTTAAATCCCAATCTTATCATAAATATAGTAGCTATTTAAAAGACCCCTGCTTTTCAGAATGAATAATTCACATTAGTTTATCCAATTCAGGAAATCAGCAGATTAGATTTTCTTAAAGTGGGTAAATAGGTTCCCAGACCCCATTCCAATGTAGGTGTGCGGTTTCCATACACGCAACACCAAGCAATTCTCAGACACCAACAGGGTGACTGAGAATTCAGCTTAACTCTGACATGATCTACCTGGAAATAGTATCGGTTTCCACAGGTTAAGAGTTCAAGTCCTTGTAAGTCATGAAACCATAAAACTCTTAGAAAAAAACATAGGCAAAAATTTCTTGGACATAAACATGAGCGACTTCTTCATGAACATATCTCCCCGGGCACGGGAAACAAAAGCAAAAATGAACAAGTGGGACTATATCAAGCTGAAAATCTTCTGTACAGCAAAGGACACCATCAGTAGAACAAAAAGACATCCTACAGTATGGGAGAATATATTCATAAATAACGTATCCGATAAGGGGTTGACGTCCAAAATATATAAAGAACTCACACACCTCAACAAACATAAAGTAAATAATCCAATTAAGAAATGGGCAGAGGACATAAATAGATACTTCTCCAAAGAAGAAACTCAGATGGCCAACAGGCACATGAAAAGATGCTCCACATCACTAATCATCAGAGAAATGCAGATTAAAACCACAATGAGATGTCACTGCACACCAGTGAGGATGGCCAACATCCAAAACACAAACAACAACAAATGTTGGCAAGGATGTGGAGAAAAGGGAACCCTCCTACACTGCTGGTGGGAATGCAAATTAGTTCAACCATTGTGGAAAGCAGTATGCAGGTTCCTCAAAAAACTCAAAATAGAAATACCATTTGACCCAGGAATCCCACTCCTAGGAATTTACCCTAAGAATGCGGCAGCGCATTTTGAAAAAGACATATGCACCCCTATGTTTATCGCAGCACTATTTACAGTAGCCAAGAAATGGAAGCAACCTAAGTGTCCATCAGTAGATGAATGGATAAAGAAGATGTGGTACATATACACAATGGAATATTATTCAGCCATAAGAAGAAAACAAATCCTACCATTTGCAACAACATGGATGGAGCTAGAGGGTATTATGCTGAGTGAAATAAGCCAAGCCAAAAAAGACAAGTATCAAATGATTTCACTCATATGTGGAGTATAAGAACAAAGAAAAAAACTGAAGGAACAAAACAGCAGCAGACTCACAGAACCCAAGAACGGACTAATAGTTACCAAAGGGAAAGGGACTGGGGAAAATGGGCGGGAAGGGAGGGATAAGAGGGAAAAAGGGGCATTACGATTAGCAGATGTAATGTTGGGGGGGGCACGGGGAGGGCTGTACAACTCAGAGAAGACAAGTAGTGATTCTATAGCATCTCACTACGCTGATGGACAGTGACTGTAATGGGGTTGGTGGGGGGGACCTGATGAAGGGGGTGGTTTAATAACCATAATATTGCACATTGTAATTGTAGATTAATGATACGAAAATTAAGTATAAAAAAAAAGAGTTCAAGTCCTAGAACAAGGCCCCCCTTCAGACGCAGTCGCAGTCCCAGGCTGTTACCTGTGCTTCTGCTAGAGACTGAAGGTTCCAATGACCTCTTTCTCAGGTTTGATTAATTTGCTAGAGCTGCTCACAGAACTCTGGGAAACACTCCCTTAGGTTTACCAGTTCGTTAAAGGATGTGATAAAGGATGCCAATCAGCAGCCAGATGAAGAGATACATAGGAGCTTCTGTCCTCACAAACCTTGGTGCCCAGCTTGGTGGCATGTTCTGGAAGTGTTCTTGTTCCCAGAACATGGGAGCTCCGTGGAAAGAGGCCAAAGAGCTGTTCTCTTGTTTTTTTTTTTATAGAGACTTCATTACATGGTCATGACTGACTAAGTCATTGGTCACTGGCTTTTCAACCTCCAGCTCCTCTCCCCTCCCCAGAAGTCTGGGATTGGGACTGAAGGTTCCAACCGTCTAATCACATGGTTGGTCATCCTGGCAACCAGCCCCTGCCCTTGGGTGGGGTCCAAAAATCACCAGTCATAACAAGACACTCATTTCACCTGTATGGCTCTGAAGCATTTTCAGGAACTGTGCATGAAGACCAAATATATATATCTCATTTGAATGACCAAATATGTATTTCTTATAACTCATTATATAGTAGTAGGGTACCTATATGTTGTGTCACTGTGAAATAGTCAATTAAAATGAGTGCTAGACACAGGTTTGTATCACAGATCTCACAGTGAATGCTGGAGCAATGTGGATCCAAAAAGATGGGTTTAGTATTCATTGAAATTTTACTATGTACCCACCCAATGCAGGCTTCATGGGGAATACGAAAGAAAACATATTCCTCCTCTACAGGCTTCTGTTTCCTCATATATAAAATGAGGTATGGGTGAAGGG
This sequence comes from Smutsia gigantea, assembly GCA_032199065.1. Classification (NCBI taxonomy): domain Eukaryota; kingdom Metazoa; phylum Chordata; class Mammalia; order Pholidota; family Manidae; genus Smutsia; species Smutsia gigantea. The sequence goes on along the minus strand of JAVSCE010005988.1, from coordinate 8,679 downwards.
ATATCTAACACTATTTGTAGCCCTAGATGTTCTATGATTCCATGATGTGATCTATGCCCCAAGGTGCCTCACGATCTTGCTGGAAAAAAGCACAATACGCACCTTCAATGAAATAATGTTGCAGTTACTAGAGGTCAAGGAGGGAAAGATCATTGGGGATGAAGAAGATCTAAGACTTTTCTCCAGTCTGTGGGACATAACAGGGCTGTCGAAGATGGAGAAGGATCTCCAAGGCACCATTGGAAGGTTGGATCACTTTGGAGGGGACAAGCTTGGTGATGGCAGGGACCAGCCTAACCGTGTTTTGGGGAGATTAAATGAGATCATACCTGAAGAGTCTGGCACAGAGCCCAGGGCACAGTCACTAAGCACTTATTACATGTCCAAACACAGCTGCTAGGGGATGACTGACACATTGGGTTATCTTCTGCTCAAATCATGTGGCTGGAACTAAGATGAGGAGGGAAATCTCAGGAGCATCTGGAGAGGGCTGCAGAACTCAAGGAGGACTGTCCCTCCAAGATGGAGAAGGGAGCAGATCTGGCACCAATATCCATTTCCATTTAGTTGTTTTTGCACAAAAATTGCTTGTTATGTGGGTCCATGTCAACAGCAGCCCAAGATCTTGGAGAGCTCGTTAGACAAAATTTGGGTTAAATTGACCTCATGGCATGATCAGGAAGAATGTTTCTTTAAAAAAATTAAATTTTCACACCTTTTGTCTTTAGTATTATTAGCCAGAGCACAAAGTTGTTTATTGAACTGTCTGTACCCTTCATGCTGTTCCCAAGAGGTCAGTGGGTTCAGAAACACTGAGTTCTGAAGACATTCCCAAACCAAAATGGCAAGAGGCCTCTTTGAAAAACCTGCCCAGCCTTCTGTGATCAGTTCTCATGATATGTTATGACTCTAAATAGATTTCCAGCCAGTGACTGGGAATTCATACTGATATCTCTCTTTGAGTTTCAATTAACTATCATTTTTGAACATTTACTGATCTGGGTACATACATAATTAAAATCAGATTATTAAATACTCTACATTGATCCTATAAAACAGGTAGAAACTGAAGCTCAGAGAAGCTAAGTACCTTGCCCAAAGTCACATAGCAAGCAAGTGGCAGAGCTAGGACTAAAATCTGGGTCTGACTGATTCTGATTTTTAATAACTCTACTCTCTTGCCTCCTGGATGATGAGGCAATTGGAGATCAGGAATAAAAGGGGCACATGAGGCAGTGGATGAGAATAAAAAAGGGAGGACTTTCAATGCTATAACAAGGAAGGTAAGAGGAGCAAACAGAACTGGAGAACAATAGTATCCCCTCGGCTAGAGGGCAGGAGACACCTGGGTAAGAGGAGCCGGAACCTCATGCTTTGACAAGACATGCACCAAGGACTGAGCCCACTTTCCACAATCCTAGATATTTTGGAGCCACAAGGCACCCCCAGCCTTTGCTATTTCAAGCATCTGGATTCACTGGGGTCTTGGGGGAGGGAGAACCCCCATTCCAGGGAGTCAAGGCCCCAGAGATAGGTGACAGCTGCCCAAGACTGAGGCATCATAAAATGGAAAAGCACTGGGTATTTGGAACAAGGACAGACATAGAAAATAAAATCCCTCTTAGGTGTGCATTATCTGCAACAAAGGAAAGCAAATTTATAAGCATATTATGGAAACTGTAGGAGAGGGAAATCACAGAAAGTTTTAGTGGACAAGGAAATTGGAAATGGAAATTGAATTTCCCAGTAGTGCTGATTATTATTAATTTGAACTGTATAAAATGTTATTGATAGTGTTTTTGTTACTATCTTCTTTCTGCATTACCTTATTTATTACACAGATGTTCGAAAGGGTTCTTCCTCTACCTCCTTGCTCCAATCCTATTTTTCCTAAAGCATCTTAAATTTCTTAAATCCCAATTTTCCTACATTGCAAGTTTTTTTTCATGCCTGGAGAGAGCCTACTGCATACGTGATGTGCTCCTGGCAGGATGAAACTGTGTTTTTTCATTTCTGGAATTCCTGCCATGCTAAGCCCAGAATGGGCAAATAGTATGTGCTCAATAAATACCTGCTGTGTGATGAAGACTTCTCGATTTTGCCTTCCCTGGCTGTGTGAAAATTCTGAGGCTCACACTGAAAGGTGGCGGGGAAGGCAGGTGGATTCCAGTTTGGCATGGGGCTCTGCGGCAAGGCCTATTCCAGCAGGTGAGTGAGGGGCGGGGGTTGTCTGCAGCCTGGGGAAGAGCCTGCCAGGACTTGCCTGAAATCTGCATCTTCCCTGGGCAGCCCAGGTTGGAGGTGGATGGATGTGGTGGGGCTGGGAGGATAACACAGAGACCACCATGGCCAGGACAATGAAAATAAAGGCAAGCTTGCACATCTTAGACCCAGCTGAACCCCTGTGAGATACAAAAATGGCTCAGGGCCTGCCTGGGAACAGTTCACTCGGTGTGGCCCCCAAACTTGGAGGAAAATTGAAGAGCAGACCAATTTTCTATTCAGGAAGAAAATGAGGAGACCGAGTATCTTTTCAATGAGTCAGCTGTAGGCAAAAGGATTTATTTATAATATTATTATTTGGTAGAAAAGACCTTACTATGGCTGAATGTAAAAAGTATTTTTTTGATAAGTTAAAGAGATGAAGAAAAATCAGGCCGATTTTGACAGAGAATGGTGTGTAAACGAGAGGTGTTATCAGTGAAAATCTGGCACCAGCTCCATTTTGTTATGGTGAAAAATATCAGTATTATTTACTAAGAAGATTAGGGTTGAATTGGAAGAGAGGCTGGTTGTTGTGTGCAGATGGAGATAAGATAAGGATTTTACCTTCTCTGCAGAGCCAAATGCAGTGCACACAGCTCTGTTATCTCGGGGCTGGCAAGCAGGGGGATATTAAGATGTACGTGGTAATTACCAGTGGCAGGAGCAAATTTCATAGCGACTATTTTAAACCCTAATAAAATGCCGGCCTTTAATTATACAGCTTTGAAATATTTTTCTCAGTTAATTGCAACGGGGGAAAATAAAATCAACCTCATATTTGAAACTGATTCTCACAGGGAAAGCCCACGGCCTGGCGCTCCAGCTGCCTCTGAGCCCTGAGCTGCAGGGTGAGAGGCCCTGGTTCTGAGTTTCCAGAGTCCATCTGCCTCCCCCCTCCCTGACTGCCCGCCCCCAGCATTGCATGGGGAGATGGAATAAGAGGGTGAGTCTTTCCCTGTAGAATCAGATCCCCCCCAAGAAGCCATATGCTCATTCCTTCTGGGAATGAAGTCTGATTTTTAGGAGCTGGAGGCAGGTGGAGAAAGGGAAGGAGGGCTCAGGTGGGCCAGAGGGGCTTCTCCACAGAGGTGGCCCTGGGAGCTCCAGCTGTGACCTGTCTGACCCCACTCTGCCTCCCCACAGGGCATCCTGAGGCCAGTGTCTGTCTTGGTCCACACCTACTTTAAGGTTCAGAGATCCCAGTCTCCTGCATCAGTACCTCCCTGTCCCTTGCCCCACGCTAACACAAATAATAGGAAGAGTAGTGGAAGTAGTTGTCATTATCAGAGCTCCTATATGCCAGGCGCTGCCCCAAGCTCTCTTATCCCATATTAAACTTCCCAGTAGGAGGCATGCACCTCTGTTGTTTACACTGTCCACACTTTGGAGTGCCATCACTGAGGTCCAAAGAAGTAAAGCAACTTGCCCAGCATCACACCCAGTGCTGCCATCCAGGTCCACCTGATCTCAGAGCTCTGCTCTTCATAAGAGTAAACTCACCTCTCCATTCATGCCCTCCTTTTCCTCAGCTCAGCTCCCACCTGACTGTTCTGTTAGCTGCACTCCCTCCCCCCATCAACTGCTGAGCACTGCACTTATGCCCTTGTTGGGAAATTTCAAAAACCCCTCGCTGCCTGCAAGACGACAGTCTCACCTCAAGCCTGCCCCCCAGGTCCTCTGCAGTGTGATCTCAATGGCTAGTCTTCGCTCCTCACCCACTTCTTCCTCAGAGGAACCTCCAGTCCTGGAAGGGTGACCTATTGCTCACTTGCTGCTGAAAAGAATCACACGCACTTCTCCCCATCTGGAAACCCCTGAAAGCTTTTTTTCATTCAGCTGTTCTGCAAAGCCCAGTTCAGACTGCTCTGCTTCCTGAAGCCTGACCCTTGCAAGGCTGCCATACAAGCCCCAGCTGGGCTCCTGTCATGCCCACAGCCTGACCATCTTTCCTCACTTACCTTGATCTAGAACATAAGCTCCCATGGGCAGACAGTGGTTCATGCTGTATCCCTAGTCAAACACATATACCCTTCCTCTGAGGACCTGATATTATTTGCTGAGGTATAATTATCAGCTATCCTTTAGTACATACATGTTCTGTTTTATCTGGTGGATTATAAACTTCATGATGGCAGGTACTATATGTGAATTCTTTCTGCCATCTCAGCCTAGACTTGCCAGAGGTACCTTTGATGGGAAAAGGGCTAGGTTTATATCTAGTTCCCATGAAATGGAAAAAATATCTGTGGGCAAATGGCCAAGAGATGGCACAACCTTAACTAACTTTGTGTCACCTTCCATCACATACCCCTAATCTCCTCCTCTGTGAAATGTGGACAATAAAACCCACCCTACAGAGTGTGGGGTATTGGGGTCCAATGACTACACCAGATGAGAAAGGCTCAGTCAGGAAGTACGCAAACATGGCACGTTAGCAAATAACTATCTCCTTCCCCAGGGCCTGCTAGGCTCATTAGAGTCCATTTTGTTGGCTGGCACCAAAAGAAAATCTCTCACCCTCCACCACTGGCCCCTGGACCCTGCCCACACACCATGTCGTAGCTAGGCAAGAGGGTGTTGTCCCAGGGAACTATGGCATGAGCTCTGGAGGAATTGTGGGTCCTCCTAGAATCTTCCCTGGGGCTGGTATGAGACAAGCGATGGGGTGCAAAGGGCCGTCCTCCAGGGGAAAGAGACAGCCCAATCAGATGCCCAGCTGTTTGGACCATTTCTGATTTGGAGCTAGGGCTGAAGGTAGGCCCCCAACCGAGGAAGGGCTCCAACCTCACAATAAAGGCAGGATTTACCAAAGCTATATAAGAGACCCATTGGTATACCTTTTTGCTGTCAAATTTATTGACAGGAAAAAGTTGCCTTCAGATAGAGCACAGACAATCAGGTGTATTCCTCTGGTTCCTCTCACTGCGCTCCCAGGGAGTCAAAGGAACTTCTACAAAGCAAATCCTACCTCTCCATTAAGTTACACCTTTTCTTCTCAGAGTCAGTCTATCGAATTTCTTATGAAACCTCTCTGGACCTCACAGCACCAACCATTCGTCTGATACTTAGTGATCTGAAAATAGATACTTAAATATGCCAGGAGTCCCCTACCACAGGTTTTGGAAGACTTTTTCTTGTAAAAGGAAGAATTCCTTGGTTGTCACCATCAAAACATACATTTATCAAGTGCTGACTCAATGTATCCATTTATAAATTTCCATATTTTATTATTGATAATGATAGCTACCACCAGTGGAATTTTTTTTATATTATATACAAGGCACTGGGCTAGAGCTCTTTCATATGGCTTCATTTAATCCTTATAAAACTTGGTGAGGTTGGTACTATTATTACCCCTATTCTACTGATGAGAAAACAGAGGTTTAAAGAAGTTAAGTAACTGACAGCTGAATATGAACCCAGTTTCATTCTAAAGCTGTGCCTCTAACCACTATGTTATACAGCTTCACACGGAGTCAGCCTGCATTAATTATGTGTCCACAATGAGGAGTATTTGCTGACATAAAGCACTGGTAGGTGGGGGTGTCCACAGCAATCCCATGTGTCCCTCTCTCGCCAGTCCTAGCCCTCCAGACAGCAATGACCACGGCTTTGTGATTGCCCGCGTTTGGGAGGTCAGAGCCCTCTCAGCCACAGAGCCTTGCAGCAGCCCTTTAGCCACATAGCAGGAGCCAGCCAGCACGTGCTGTCACAGAGCTTGGAGACTGAATCCTGAGCAGGCGTCTGCCATGGGCGGCTGCAGCTGGCCCTGGGTTTGCAGGCTTTGTGGGTGCTGGCTGGGGTTGGGGCTCTCACTGTTCCAGAAATGATTAATACTCTGATACTATCTTGATAGCTTTAGGAGACACCCCTCCGTGGACTGGGATGCTACTGGTTGATATAAAATGATGTATTTTTTTTCAATCTATTTCATGGTGGCAGTAATTCAGACAAGGAAATGTCTTTGCCTTCTACTGGTGCTTTATGCTGCTTCGAAAGAAAAAAAATCACAGAAAATGATGAAGAGAATTTTTCAGAGAATTTAATACATTAGTAACCGGGAGCTTAGAAAATGAAACACTTTCTAAACTTCTGATATTGAACAAATGGCTTTTCCTCCCTCCTGAACAAAATGATTATCTCCCCTTCTTCCAAAAGCCAGGCAGCCCAAGGGAAGTGTGGTGAGATAGAACACAGCCAGGAGAAGGTCTGAAAATATTATAGTGTTTTTCTGATTTTTCACTCAGAAGCAGCTCTCTGTAATGGTTTCCTTGAGCGACTGCCCATTGCTTTTGTACCCCCCCCCCAAGGGATAGAATACATAATATCAAACCATAGACAAAACCAATTTTTAGACTGTGTTCCATCTTTGTTCCTCCAACATTTGTAATGTTTTTAAGTCGATTTGTCCCTGGCTTGAGCATACCATGGCCTCAGCATCTCTTTAAAAGACCTGCTTCAGCTGTGGCCTTCCTCCATACCATGTTTGCCTTCCCGTGGCTGCATATGACAAGCTGAGGCCATTTGTAGTAGTGATATTTTAATCGATTCCCAAAGCTTCTGCTTTTGCAACAAACAGAATTCATTGCCAGTGGGAATCTGTGGTTTTATATAAATGGTCAGCTAGTAGCTAGTACATAGAAGGGTCTGCGACTTTGAGGGGATTTCGTGACAGGGACACTGTGATCAGAGAACTAAGCTTGAGCATTTACTGGAAACCCTTATAAAACAGTATTTTTTATCAAAGTTATACACATACATAGTTTAAAAGGAAAAAAACATAATTCTATGAGGCTTATTCCCAACTCCCTTTTCACATTCTTCAAAGGCCACAGTTTCAAATCTTTCAGCAGTTTCTTCTACGGTTTAGTTCCATAACACGATTATGCTGATATTTCTACATTTTCCAATTTAGACACTGTCCACTAACTTCCTACTAGGGAAGACGAGGTTTGGGCCCCCCCCCATCCTCTTCACACTTGCTCCCTCCCCACTAACACTTTCTCTGCTCCCATACTGACAACATAGTTATATCATAATTTCTGATAGGGTCAATGTTTAGTATTTACATTATTATGATTGTGAAAATAATTATTTTCTATGAAAATATTCTATGATTGTATTTCCTTGCTTGCACTAACTATATTTCACTAACTTCTCTTGTTTTCAGTAGAATTAATAATTCTGTCTCTTTTCCTTAGTTTGCTATATACTTATCATTAATTCATCCCTAAATATTATAAATCTTCTCTAGATATGTTTAAAATGTTAAGGATTTTATTAACTTTATTTTTTCTTTAGAGACTTCCACCTTACAGCTCTCTATCCTTCCGCTTCCATCTGCACTGGGTGTTCCCTAGGCTATCATGCAGTTCTTGTCAGGAGATCTTTTTTATGATTGTCTTGGTGAGTCCTTCAGCTTTACTCTTGTATTAGATTCCCTGTTTCTGGCATCCAATGTCTTCCCCTTTCTTGGTTTACTCCTTCAGAAGATTCATTAAAAAGTTATGTTAGTTAAGGGGAAGATGACTTTTTTGAGCTCTTATATGAATGAAAATGTCATTATCCTGCACTTATGCTTGACTGATAGTTTGGCTAAGTATAGAATTCTAAGGTGGAAGAAATTTCCCTCCAGCTTTTTAAAGCATTTCTCTGTGTCCTGGAATTGCATACTAATTCTGAAAATATTAAACCAGCAAAATAGTATCAGTGATTATCATAATGGTAGTCTACTGGTAGGTTTTAAGAACTAGAGAAAAGTTAAAGAGATCACCCTTTGGCTGGTATATATTGATTATGAAAATAGGAATGGTAGTATTAACTTCATCAAACTCCCTTCCTTGTTTAATGACCTTCAATGTCTCTTCCACTCCTCTATCTCTAGGATCAAATTCAGTCTTCTCTAAAGAGCCTTCCAAGTTCCTACCCATCTTTCCCTTCTAGTCCAGCCAAGATACACAAGTTTTAATATCCCTTGCTCACTTTTTCTGTTCACCAACGAGAAATCCTCTTCCCTGAAAGCTTTTCTCTTAAAACAAATACTACACATTTTCAAGGGCTACTTCAAAGTCCATCTTCTCCATGAGATCTGGTTTCACTCATGTGCCAGATATTCTGGATTGGCTCACAACACCTTCCTTTCTCTTTGTAGTTGGAGAGATTGGAAAGATGTAAATTACATTTCCGAAATTTTCTTGTAGTAAGGTTCTGGATTTGAGTTAGGTTCTGTCTAGCTAGATACACTCACAAAAGTTTTGTAATTAAATTTGGAATTTGGATTGAATTGAATTGAACTGATTTGGAATTTGGAATTGAGTTATTCCCTATAGCATCTGAAGGAGAGGAAAATGAATACTGTCAAAAGTAGAAGAAAAGAGTTTCCCTCTAAGCTGATCCTCAAGGGATCATTTGACA